>CM033735.1:44511936-44729765 GCA_019671005.1 Hibiscus mutabilis | reverse complement strand
ACATCAGTTGAAGGGTCCTGATTAATGCTGTCATTCCTCATCCCATTTCCAAGTTCCCGTGGAGTATAAAGTGAGCTACTATCAGAACTTGAACTAGTAATGTCAGATCCATTAGATCCTCTATGGTTCTCATGCAATTCAACATTGTGGGGGGTTTTACTGAAAGGCGCATCCTATCAGATAGATAATAAAAAAATAAGTAAAACATACAAATCCGTTCTCAATCACCATTTATATTAAGCATGTATTTAGAGAGAAACGCATTCACTAGATGAGATGGGACATAGGAGCCTTACTTCAACAGTATCATTCTTAATGTTTTCATCTGAATCACCATTGATCAAGTGGGCCTTCAAGCTTCGATCTTGTGATTTATTACTTGCATCTTCAATTTCTTCCACCTCTCTGGAAAAAAACCATCGACACAAAGTCAAGCACTCAAACAAACACAACACTCCAAGATGCCAGAAACGAACCCCGATAAGAATTCAACAAAAAAATGACAATTACCTTTGATCAGCATTTTCCTGCAGCTTTTGTATTGAAACCTGTTCAAAACCCACAGCTTGAATTCAAATTTTAAACATCAATCAACATATTTAGGAGGAAAGATTCAAAGAAAAAGGCTACCAGAGGAAGTAATACGTGACACATATAAATATGAGAGAGAAACAGAGAGAGTGATGAGAGTACACTAACATTCAAAATTGCTTTGGAATTTGAATTCTTTAATGGAAGAGAAACGGTAGAAGTTTTAATTGCCTCAGCATAAGCAGAAAAATCAACTGAAGCCTCCCCAACCAGACCTCCTTTTCCAGATCCCTGCAATGATCATATAAAATATTACCTATATTTCAATAATAGAAAATAAGAACACATCAAAAGCACAATTTCATCACAAGTATCTTACAGATGATACAATAAAATGATAGATTTTCTCGTTGATCTTTCCAGTTTTTGGCTCTCGAACAAATTTAACGGACTCGTAAACTGGTTTTTCCCATCGGCAGATATCGTCCAGAACCGTAGCCTTTTCTAATTTTGTTGTCGGTTTTCCCCCATCGCCAGGAACCACGGAGATCATCAATGTTTGCACATTTAGCTGCGTCACCTAAATTAAACATAAATTAATTAATATTTCAATAATCCTCAAATCATGCAATTACATTACAAAACACGGTAATTGTTAACCATTAAAAAAACTTTCGAAAGATCAACATCTTTAACCAATCAAGCTAGCTCAAGCAGTTTCGGAAACAATCCAATCAGACTCTGTTCGCTGTTTGTACTACATTTGCAGAGAAATAGTGCTCATAATAAAGATAACTAAATAAAAATTCCAGAAAATATTCAATGAAAAATGAAAGGATGAGAGTACTTGAGTTGCATGGAACTGCAACTTGAAGACAGCCTTCATCTTGTTTTTGTCGCTCCTCCATCTCGCCGACTTAAACATCTCTTCCAGCAGAATCTCCGGAGATCGAAATATCACCGGAGCTCCAGCATAATTCGCCGGAAACACGCCATTTATTCGATCACTCGATCAAAATGCTCAAAAAGAATCAAAATGTGCTAAGACGCGCGGGAAAACAAAGCCTATTGCACCGGCCTAGCTTAGCTAACAGAAACGAGCTGGTAATGGCGAGATGAGTCAGAGATCGAGTCAAGAACTCAGGAACAAGGAAGCATTGAAAGAGAACAGATCTAAAGTAGAAGAGCTCTTTCACTTCTTTTTCTCTCTTTTTTCACTTTCTATTTGTAAGTTGTAGCAGTGTTTGGTGGAAAGAGATTGCACATTTTATTTTAAAGAAAAAATGCATAATTAATAAGTAATTCAAAAAATAAATAAATAATCCAAAAAAGGATACGGAGGAGAAGCTTGTAAATTTAATTAATGTCTTAATTCACAATGTAGCCCCTGAAGTATACCACGTTTTCTACTTTACACTCTAAATTACTTTCCATCCCACTTTGCCCCTAAATTATCATTTTCATCCTAGTTCACTCCGAAATAAAAAAGTGACCGGTAAGAACATGACACGTGACATATTATTATTAGGCACTAATAATTTTCAAGACAAACTAGGACAAATTAATAGTTGTAGGGGTTCAATTGGGATAAAATATAATTTAGGGTGTAAAGTGAAAAACTAAATATAGTTCAGAGCTAAATTGTGAATTAAGCCTTGAATAATCAATGCTTAAGAAAACAAGAATATTTATTTTTGACTTTCGAGTCAAGGGAACAGTAAATAGAGGTCATTGATATGACATAAATGCCCCTTTTCAGTTTATTTTTGGAATGTATTCTAGCTTCTGGTCGAGGTTCAAGCGGGCAGAAAACATATATTTATTAATATTAAAAGGGAAAAACTGTAAGAAATGCAAATTAAACATAAATGATGCGTAAAAGGTAAAGTAGGAAAATATTAAATTGTAATTAATTCATGCAATTGTATGAAAAGAACAAAAAAAATTAATTGCTTGCAGATTATTTGTAGGAAATAAAGTTGGAATATAGTTAAAAGACAAATAAATACGGTGACCGATGGATGAATCGATGCTAAAAGAGTGGAGATCCAAGAAATTAGGGGTGAACGTTCGATCGAGTTGAGTTAAAAAAATTTGAATTATTCGAGTTGACGCGTTATATTTTACAACTCAAATTTTATTTAAATTTTTTTCGATTCGAGTCGAGTCGAGTTCCTATAAAAAAATTAATTGTAGTTATTTATCATGCTATTGCACAGTTTGATTCCATTTTAAACGACTTTATCTAATCATATAAGATATGTATATATATATATATATATATATATATATATATATATATTTTCTTCATATTTTTTCATATGTTACAATATTATTTTCATATTTTCACATACCGGTATATATATATAATAAAAAATTGAGGGACTCGTCTTGAACTTAAAAATAAATCCACTAATTACTAAAATTTTTGAGTTATTCGAATTTTCATTTTACAACTCAAACTTTATTTGAAATTTTTTCGAGTCGAGATTATAAAATTTCAAGTCGAGTCCAGACGAGTCGAGTATTTTCGCCTCAAGTCGAGTCGAGTTATTCGATTTTTTCGAGTCGAGTCGAGTTATTCGATTTTTTCGAGTCAAGTCGAGTTTTGCTCGCCTTACAAGAAATTACAATACTATTTTTTCGGGTAAAATACACAGATGATCACCGAATTTTGAAGTAATTTTAATTTAATTACTAAACTTTTAAAATTGTTATTAGAGTCACCCAAATTTTACTTCGTTTTTATTTTAGTCTTTCTCGTTACTTTTTATTAAAAAAATATTGAGGTGTCAGTTATCTTCTTCTTCAACTTCTTTCTTTCTCTTCTCTATTTTTTTCCTTTATAAATATAAAAAATTATAAAAGTATGACCTTTCATCTTCCGATTTTTTTCATTTATTATTATTTTACCATTAGATGATATTATGAACAAATCTTAATCTCTTCCAACACTTCATCTTGTTTAGGGGCTGTTTTAGTGAAATAAAAAAACATAAAACAGAAGACTGTTTTTTTTGTTAGGGGCTGCTTTTGGATGCATTTGTACGTTTCAACTCCATAAGTTTGTTGAATATTTCAAGGTTGAAGCTTTTAGCAATGACTAGTTTGAGGGGCAATAGTGTGTAATTCCTTTTAATTGTGTTCCCCCTCATTTTTGTATACAAACTAATTTCATTTTTCATGTTTTATGGGCTTTGTTTAAAAGAAGATGAAGTGTCGGAAAAATTTAAGATTTATTCATAATAACATCTAAGGGTAGAATAATAAATGAAGAAAATCGGAAAAAGAAAGGTCATACTTTTATAAATTTTTGTGTTTATGGAGGAAAAAACAGAGGAGATGAAAAAAGAGGTTGAAGAAGAAGATAATTGCCACGTGAACATTTTTTAATGGAAAATAACGAAAGAGACTAAAATAAAAGTAGAATAAAAGTTGGATGACCCTAATAAAAATTTTAAAAATTCGGTTACTAAAATAAAAATGCTCTAAAAGTTTAGTGATCTACTGTGTATTTTACCCTTCTTTTTAATAAACATATTCATTTTAGAGTTATATTTTGAAACCCGTCCAATAATAATATGTCACGTGTCATGTAATAAGATAAACTTTAAACTATAGTCTAAATCTCTAAATCCTAAAATTAAAAAGTTTATGTAATAAATTTGTATATCAAAATATTTTTCTTTATTTTAATAAATACTATTAAGGGATATGTAGGTTATCGTTTGAAATTCTCGAAAATTAATAAGTTGTTGTTTTCTCAAAGTATTTATATACGATTTAGTCTTAAATTTTAGGATATGATAATTCACATGAGATGTTCTTGACATTTTCTTAACGATTTACGAGACAATATTTTAAAATTAAAAGGGTAAAATTTTAATACACATGCTGTGTAAAATTAATTTTACACAAATTTTAAGTTTTTAACCCTAATACCTATACCCTAAACCTTAAATTTTAAACACTAACCTTAAATTCTAAACCCTACAACTTAAACCCCTAAACTTTTAACTCTAAACTAAACTCCTAACTCCTAAATTTTAAAATTTACGTTTTTTTACATTTTTTAATGCATTTCATTTTAGAGTTTGAAATGAAAAATGCATTTCAACATTTTTGAATTATTGGACATTACGTGTGAGGTTGTGTCGTTTTCAATTTAGTGGACTTCAAAATTTTGTGTAGCATTTTATTTTATTTTTTCAATAAATCCAAAATTTTAATTATTTAATTGCTTTCCAATTATACTACGCTAGATTCCTTTACAAACAATGGGATGATAAAAATAATAATAACATGGATTAGTTCAATCAGTTAAATACTCTCGAACACGTCTAAAACGAAAAAAAAACTATTTTTATTTTTTTAAAATGTTTGATTAATTCGATCAATTTTTTTGTATATATATATAAAATCAAATTACATTTCAACATTATTTTCTTTGAAGTCCTTTTGAAGAAACATTAAAATCAATTCGAAACACATGCATCTAAAAAAATAATTCTGGTATGGTCCATAAATTTCTTCTCTCTTTTGGCTTTGAAACTACATAAACAGATCATCAAAACAATTGATTTAGGTATTACATTTTCATCAAAGTTTGTTGGCATTTATGTCATTATTGTAAATATTACCCCTTAATATTTGGTGCAGCATAAAAGTTTTGGGGTCCGGGGGTATGATAGGCAATTTAGAAAAGACGAAAGGTGTTTTGGTAATTTCAGATTACAGCTTTGTTACAAGTTACTTGTTGGAGCTGCCGACGCATAACTCGGAAGGCCGAATCCAAGATAAAAGGAAGGGTAAATTATATTAGAGACCACCAAATTATTAGATCGGTTCTATTTTGACTATTGAATACGAATGATTATCAATTAGGTCATTAAACTTTCAATTTGATTTCAATCAAACCACTGAATTGTTAGTTGTTAACAGAATTACTAACATGGCAGTTAAACAAATTTATATAATAGAGCATTGGGTCTCCATTACTTACATATCCTAATTTTAACAATGAGGATCAATTGTACTATTATACAAAATTTCTTAACTAACACGTCATAATTTCTGTTAATGCTTGGTGGTCACCAACGTTATTGAAACCAGTTTGAAAGTTTAATGTCTTAATTAACAATTTTTTAGTGGTCAAAATATAACTAACTAAATAGTTTAGTGGTCTCTATAATAGTTTAGCCTAAAAAGAAAGACAAACGCCAAAGCCAACGGTTAGCTCCGACTAGAAATAAATTATTATTATTACTATTTTAAATTATATTCTAATCACTAGAAAATGACATTTTAACCAAAAATAATCTGCTTTAGACTCGTATAATTTTTCTATCCGTTTTCGTAAGCTTAAATAAAAGTATTTTGCAGTCTACATCAATCTATCTCTTTTCCTTTTTTCTTTCTTGTACAAATTATCCTAAAAATACAAAATGTCATAAAAATTAATACATTATACATTATATTCGTAAATATTTGACCATATTTAAAATTTTAAATAATTTTATTTTAGCTGCATATACTGATGTTCTTTATTTATGAGTAAATAAAACTTGATTCATTTTTTTAAAAAATATTTAAATTAATTAAATTATTCAAATCATCAGATCAATTTAAAGAGTTTGATTTTTTTTTCAGTTCAAATATCAAAAGTCTGCATTACAGAATGACGCCATCATAACAGAATGATGCCATTTTGAAGTTTAGTTTTTTTATTACAATGGTGTAAATACATTTTAGATCTTTATTAATTTTTAAAATAAATAAATTGGCCCTATTTAATTTAAAAATATTATTTATTTTTTTAAAAAATAGTTCAATTTTGGAAGTATCTTTAGATCTTTTAAAATATAAAAAATCAAAAGATTTTAAAAACTATTTTAAACTTCCAAAAAAGTATAAAAATTTAAATAACGATGACGATGATAAAAAGATAAAAAAATGTTAAATTATAAAAACTTCTAAAATTTTAAGTCATATAATCATTAATTCTAGAGTTATTATCAAATAAAGTTCATCATACTAAAATCTCATTTTTTTAATGAAGTTTTCAAATATATATTCTCTCAAATTTATGTGTTTTAATTTAAAATTTAATTAGGTTGTGAACTCGTCGAGTTGTCCCAGTAGTAATGGATGATGTATTTCATCAAGGCGATCCGAGTTCAAGCACCATATGTACATGATGTGTGTACTTTATTAAAGGGCTAAGAAAATTGAACATATACTACTTATAACCACACCAACATATTAAGAAAATAATCAGATTACCGACAATAATTTAATATATTTATTTTTAAACTAGATTAAATTTATTTAACTCGGATTTAATTTTATTTTATTCAACTTAAGTTGGAAAAAATCAAATTGAGTTTGATTCGCATTTTGCAGTATAATACTCATAAATTTAAATCATATTATTTTTTGCATGTACTTGTCTTGTGTTTGGATTTAGTAAATATTTTACATAATTGATCATAATGATTCAATTGAGGTAGTATAAGTGTCTCTGATCTACTGTTTGTGCTCGATAGTTTTTTTTAGAGTTTCCGATTCTGAGGTTACAATGGTGGAAAATATCTTACATTCATATTAAGATGGAAGGGCTAGGGATAACAACGAGGTGGGCGGGATATTGGCTGCTCCAACCTTGATCCGACTTGACATAATGAGAGCATAATTTGATTTCTCCGACTTGACATAATAAGAGCATAATTTGATTTCGATCTAATTTAAAATTTTAACAAAAAATCGATTAAACTCGATTTGTTTTGAACAAAATTAATGAAAATATTAAATATAATATATAAAAATATAATAAATATGTCAGGTCGAAGCGGGAATGGAATTTAAATCTTAAACCTGAACCCGACCCGTGCAACTCATTTTTATCTTTTCAAAACCCGCCTTAAACCCGAAAATCAAATAATATAAATTAGGCGGATGAGACGGACACATCGAGTCGGTGTCGAAGAATTTTGTCATCCCTAAGTAGAACACATGGATCCTAGTAGTTTCGCTTGGGATTTGAATTCCTATTTAATGAAATGTTCCTATAGTATAAAAATATCATACTTATTTTATTTAGAGAAAGTTTTATGTGTTCATATTATGTTAACGTCGTGTTTGTGTAATTCATGTGTGTTTCAAGAATTACAAATTTATATAAAAATTTACATATTAATAATCAATTACATATATATTACTATTTTTTTTGTATTTTAGCGTACGTGTATCTATTTTTTTATATCATGTTTAATTAATATATGACAATTGACAACTGAGACAATTGAATAATATTGATTTTTTATGTTGCAAACTTGCAATTACAATTAATAATATTTTTTATATCAATTAGTAATAAATTTATATAACTACAATCAAAATAACTAACTTTAGACTGGACTCATACATAATGAAACTTAAACTGTAATAAATAGGGATCGAGAATGAAAGTACTAAGTAGGGTTGAGATCAATTCGTTTTGGTCAGATTTTTGAATTTTTCGAACCTTTCATGATAATTAGGATTGGTTCAATTTGATTCTCAAATTTTTTATATTAATTTAGGGGTAAAGTATACCAATGGTCACCGAACTTTTAGGGCACTTTTATTTTAGTCATCGAACTTTTAAAAGTTTTATTAGGGTTACCAACTTTTATTTCGCTTCATTTTGGTCTTTCTCGTTACCTTCCGTTAAAAAATATAACGCGGTGCGTTAGTTTTCCTTTTCTTCAAGGGTAAATTATATAAATGGTCACCGAACTTTTAAGACGCTTTTATTTTGGTCACCAAAATTTTATAACTTTCATTGGAGTCACCCAACACAAAGACATCTATCAAAACAACACCGAACATGATGGCGAACAAGGACGAAGGGATGTATGGGTTGCCTCTCCTGATTTTAGGTATAATAGTATTTTAGGTCCTTATTAGTTTAAATACTAATCAAATAAGATTTTTGTCCCTCCCGATTTTTATGTTTAAAGGTTTATCAGACTCTTCCCCTCCTAATGTTTGATCCTAACTCCGTCTCTAATGGCAAAGTAAATTAATGTTTGAACTTAAACATAGGGTGCATCAATTTTGTTTGCATATTCTAGGAAATTTGTGGTACAACTTTTGGATACAACTTTCAAAAGTAAACTAAAATGCTATACTCTTGGTCAATAATTAACCTTAGTATTTTTTTTATCTCCCTTGTACTTATTAACCTTGAAGTAGCTTGAAGATGAGGTTGCATACAACATGATCAATAGATCAAAATAATGGGTTTACATTAGAGACAATATTCACGAACATGATATATAAAAAATATTTTATGTTGGTAAATACATTAATCTACACAACTTTAATATTGTTCATCGATAATCATAAGGTAAAATCTACTTCTTACTTTTGTTTTTTTATACATTGAAAGAGTTTTTTTTTAAACCAACGAGGTTGCTTTAAAGCAAAACAAAAGTTGGGTGACTCCAAATTTTAAAATTTTGGTGAACAAAATGAAAGCGTTTTAAAGTTCGGTGACCATTTATATAGTTTACCCTTGAAGAAAAGGAAAACTAACGGGCACGTTAGATTTTTTTTAACTAAAGATAACGGGAGGGATTAAAATGAAAGCGAAATAAAAGTTGGGTGACCCCAATAAAAATTTTAAAAGTTCGGTAACCAAAATGAAAGCGCCCTAAAAATTTGGTGACCATTAATGTACTTTTTTTCATAAATATTTAGACATTATTAGGTAAAGTTCTAAAATCTTTTTCATAAATATTTCTAAGAAATTAAAATTTCAAGTAAATAAAAAAACCCAACATTTCTTATAAGTACAATATTTAAAGCTATTCACTTTTTAAATATAAAAAACATTTTTACACAATAAGAAATAAAATAAAACATTAATGAATAAAAAACATATAATTCGATTCGGGTAACTTTGAATTTTTAAAATTTAAATTTTAAGTCATCCAAACATGATGTTTTAGATTGATTTTTTGAATTTTAGAACCGCACATAATATTTATGTACGATAAAATTCGAATTTAGAATCTTAGACTTTATCATTTGTACCAAAATCTAATTAGCATTTATATATAACTATAAATATTAACCGATTGATTGAAAACTCAAATTAAGTACTTCAGAGACATTGATTAATATTTTACTTTATAATAAACTTCTCTTAATTCTACATATAAACTAAAATAATATGGAGGAGAGGAGGTTTTAGGTAGAGAAATAAACTAGAATCATGGTGTGAGGTGCTACGTGGAGAGAGATAGAGAAATGAAAGCTTATTAGCTGAGACCCCCCCCCCCCCCCCAAATACATGTATATAATGGTTCGATTGCTTTGCATCTTTCCTTTTTTCTTCTTCTTCTTTTTATTACTTTGCTTTGAAGCTGGTCATGTCATGTGTTGGGCGTGAGATCAACTAAATGTATGAGCTTAGCCACCGACCACAATCCCAAAGCCAAATATCTAAGGCTCCCTCCTTGAATCACCCCATAACAGGTAGGAGTGTAAAAAATTGATCCGGTTTAAAATCTGATTAAAATCAATTCGAGATTAAGTTAGTTATGATGTGATATGGTGATGAATCGAATTCTTTTCCAGTTAGATCTGATATTAATTCAAATCTGAATTAAATTCGATTAAGAACTGACACATAATTTTATGTTATAAAAAACATATAAAAATTTAAAGGGTAAATATAGACTTTCAATAAAAAATTATAAATTATATACTAATTTCAAATCTTTAGAGTGCAACCGCTCTTCCAACCCTTCTCGATCGATCCCTAAACTCGATTATTTTCAAGATAGACAGTCGGCACGTACTCCGTCTAGCTACTGATTACTATGTTTACGTATGTTGACTTGTTTGTGTTTGGTGCGATAGGTAATATGGTTAATGTACAACTGCCAACCTAACTGCTTGGGTTGTGTTTACACAAATAAAATCAATTACTCCTCTGTGATTCCATTAGTGGCCAAGTGGATAAGTGGCGGGGGAAAACTGGAAGCTCAACAAATTAGCCACCAACGCTGATTCTTAGGGTCCATGTCTTTCAGTGCAAAGGACCACTGTACTTGCAGTTTCAGTACCAAATTCCTTTTTATCATTGTACACGTTTGTTGTTCTTGTGATTATTATCTTTTGAGTCGAAGATAATAATCACATGACAAATGATATTAGAACGACTTTTTAATTGTCTAATTTTACACCGAATGTTTTAGTGAACGAGACTGTCACGAGATTGAATGAAAAAAAATATCACGACTTAAAAGAGAAAAACATAATCTCACATAAAAAAAAACGAGATATCATGAACTATAAAAACGATGTCGCTGAATATCTTAGACCTTTACATACAATTGGAGCAGTATTTAATACATGTTAACTTCCTAGTATTGTCAACAGAAGTAGAAATAAATAGTAAGAAAACGAATACAAAGACATCGATTTACCTGTTAAGTTGGTGATGATTAAATACATGATGTAGTTTTTTCTTCTAAATTTGCATTGGAATTCGGAAAGAGATAATCATAAAATGAGGATTATTATCAGCAAAGACAGTGTTGTCTCACCTCTCTAACTAGGTTTGGAGAGGGACCCTTAATCCACTTGGTTTGGTTTCATTATTACTTTGCTTTGCAGTGAAATCATAATTAAGTTGCAATGTCGTCCCTGAAATGATAGAAATCAAAGGGTTAGACCACTTTTGGAGGCTTATAATAAAGCTATCATCAATGGTGTCTCACAAGAAAGTTGGGGACATTACAACCTTTTCCATTGCAATAAGCTACGAATAGAAATTTTTTGTCTTTTTTTAAATAATTTTTTTATATTCTACACTAAAAAATTACATTTAGAGTTTAAGATTAATGTTTAATATTAAAGTTTAGGATTAAAATTTAAGGTTTAAAGAATTATGGGTGATGTATATTTTAGAGGTTAAATTTTATAATTTAAAATTTAGAATTTAAAATTAGAGTTTAACATTTATTTTTTTTAGTATTAGATATAAAAACAATTAAAAAATAGAAATTTTTTGTCCATAAGCTACACACAAGTTGAGAAAACATATCAATCAAATCAAAATTGGAAAAGAAGAAAGAGAAAAAAAAACCTCATTAATTCCGGTTTTAGAATAATGAAGCTTCTAAACTAAGCTAAAACTTTAGGACACATGGTGTACATATGAAGCCAAAGTGCATTTGGAAATGATTTTAGATTTTGTTTTAAAAAAAAAACAAAATATTTCTCGTAGTTTTGTTCTCTTTTTATTCACGTGAATCCTTTTTTCTTTCTCGTAGGTGATTTTCGCTTTTGCCTTTTATTTTATTTTCTCTTTAGCATATGATATCATGGCGAAATTGAAAGCTGAAAGTGTGATGAAATTGTAGAAAAAAAGGTAAAAAGATTAAAATAATAATATAAAAAAGAAAGAAAAAAAAGGTGAAATCATAATGAGAATAATAAGTGCACACATGAGAGAGCGTGGAAGGTGGCCACTCACGTGAAGGTGATCGATTCTTCTATAGGGCTTAAACGAAGGGGTCCCATTGTAGATCTTTTTAGTACAACATTTCCATATGGCTAGTTTTGGTCCATTTGCATCATCATGTGGAAGTTTACTTGCGACGTGGTTTATAAATAGACCAACGATTATGATTTTTTTTACGGTATAATCATCGAAATTCGATTCATTATTTGAGTAATCCAAAATATGTATTACAAAAGTTTATTATTATGGTTGTAAATGAACTAAATGTTCAGCGAACTGTTCGGCAAAAAGTTTGTTTATTTATTAAACGAACGAATGTGAAGATTTTTTGTTCGTATAGTTAAATGAACATGAACACAAACAGATGGCCTCGTTCGTTCATTTACGTCATGTACGTTCGATAATCCGTTCATTTATGTTCGTTCGTTTAAATTTATTCACATATAACCATTTATTTATTATTTTCATAACAAAAGTATTATATTTTAAAAAACTTAAATTTATTCGCAAATGTTCGTTCGTTTATGTTCGTTTAAAATTATTCACATATGTCTTTTTATGTTCGTTTACGTTCGTTTATCATTTTAACAAACGGACGTGAACGAACAAGAAAAAGCTACATTCCTTAACAAACGAACATGAACAAGAAATTATGTACGTTTAGTTGTTCATGTTCGTTCATTTGTTCGGTTAAATTAAATGAACAAACATGAGCATACATTTGTTTGTATTTGTTCGGTTCGTTTACCGGCCTATTTATTATGGAGGTGACCTTTACAAATTACAAATCAATTTATTTTATTTAAAATGTCAGAATTTTAAAATTTTAATTTGCTTAACTAGTACTTGATATTATTCTTTTAAAACAATATTTACATAGGAAAAAGAGAATAAGAAAAAAGTAATTTGCTCTTAATGGGCTTAAAACCCACAACTTAGAGTGAAGGAAAAGTGTCAAACGAAAACTTTTAACTACTTCCTCTAAAAATTATTGACTATTATTTGATATTGTTGGACCAACTAATTATTGATATATTATTTTAAATAATGGTTTTTTTATGAAAATGGGCTGAAGCAAGATACTTTTGATAAATGTTTATTTGGCTTTCTTTAGGGTTTTCTTTAGTTATAAATTTAATTTTATATTTTAATATAGAGTAATTTTAATTTTTTATAAACATGTCATGTAAGAAAATTGCACAAAATTTGATATTTATTTTTTAAAAAATAAAATTTAAATTTCTAACCTTAACTTTACAATCTAGAGTCTAAAACTCAAATCCTAAATTATAAACCTTGTAAACTTAAACCCTAAACTTTAAACTATAAACTAAACCTCTAATCTATAAAACAAAAATGATTGTGGTCTAAAGATTGCACAACAAATATATTGAATATTTTTTTAGGGTTATGTTCTACTTACACAGTGTAAAAGTTTTTAAGTTTTACAAGTTTTTTGGGTCGTTAGATGGGAAAAATGAATGGTTGAGATTAACTCTTTACTTTTTTCCCAAGTGATAATCTTCACATATTCTACTGTTAATCTCATCCGTCTATTTCACTCATCCAACGATCAAAAAAGGTGTAAACTTAAAAACTTTTATACTGTGTAACTGGATCTTATCCCATTTTTTATTATATATATATGAATCTTTTACACGTAAAACTAAATAAATATGGGTAAAACTTTGATACACGGTCACACAGGCTTGTTTTTTGCCTTACAAAATATATATCCTAAATTTCTAACCCTAACACCTTAAACCCTAAATTCTAAACACTAACTTTAAGTTCTAAACCCTAAACTACTAACATTTAAACTCTAAACTACAATCTTAACTCCTAAAATTAAAAGGACCGTGTATACTGAAATTTACACGGTCTGTGTATTAAAGTTTTTCCAATAAATATTGCATGGTCAAGAAGATAGTAACTCATATATGTACAATTAAATATCAAACTTTTATTGAAGTTAAGACCAAATATAGTGTACGGTAAAAATTCAAAAAAAGTGTACGGTAAAAAATCAGGTGTGGTGGAAGACTTTAGAAAAAGCCCAACGAGAAACAATGGGCCTAATTAAGTATCCGCAACCACCATGCATTCGAGCAGATTTCGAAAATGGGCCGGACCATTAATCTTTCTAAAATAAAAAAAGTAGCAGCTTTAAGTAGGTCTCGAGTTCGATCCGGATTAGTCAAGGTGAAAACTTGAAAACCTAAAGGACAAAAAATAATAAATTAGTAACCAATAACCTTAACTTAATCCAAAACGATAAAGTTGTAAAGCAAACCCCCAACGTAGTAGTAATAGTTGTCGTGATATCCAATTTATTGATTGATTAATCCAGATTATGTATTGTAGAAGTTTATTATAAGTCGATCCTCTCAATCCAATTTGCTCAATTCATAATTTCAAGATTAAAATCTTCAATCTTCCACTAAACAAATTAACATAACAATTTGTTGTCATAATAAATTAAGAGTTATATTTTGATACAAGCTGTGTAAAAAAATTTACACAACCTTTCTATTAAATTTAAAACCTAAATTTCAAACCCTAGTACCCTAAAACCTAAACTTTAAACCCTAAACTCTAAACTATAGATTCTAACCATAAACCTTAAATTCTATACCCTACACATTACACCCCTAAACCTAACATAAAATTGTAAACCTTAAACCCTAAAATTAAAAAACTTGTGTAAACTTTGTATCAAAATATTTTATAAATTAAATGTATAAATAAATGTACAACTCCTTTAAGCCAATAATAATAATTTACTTATAAAATTTAACCAAGTTGATGGAGAGTAGAAATAAAATAGGAATGATTAAGGAGGTTAGATCATAATTAATTGTGGTCAAGTAGGGTATTGATAATAATTTGACAAACTCCAGTTGAAAGGTAATGTTCAAACTCGCTATCACATTTAAATTTGCACGTACGCCACTTGTTTTAAGTTAATGTATACGTTTCATGTTCCTATATAATGAAAGAGATTAAAAGAATTTAGGCAAAATTAGGTTTAAAATTTTGGGTTTCTTTTCTTTTTTCTTCTTCTAAAAAGTTAATTATTTTACGTTTGGAAAGTTGGATCCTTTTTGCAGGAACTAATTCATTGGACCAGACATAGGGGTTTAAGAAATGGGGACAGACAAGAAGTTGGCAAGTGAATCTCGGTCCGTTGTCACACACATGTTTATAGAAGTAAATCAAGGGAATCTAACGTATAACATGAGGTACGATTACGGTGCGACATAATTTAAAATGTTATAAAATATAAAATTTAAAATATTACTCATATATTTAAAATGTTACACTTTTTTATAATATTTTAGGTTGATGTAAGTATCGGAATTTATTTATAAATATCGATACTTGTCGTGAGACCATCAACTTAAAATATTATTAAAAAATATAACATTTTAGGTTGGTGAGTAACATTTTAAATTTCGTATTTTGTAATATTTCGGTTGGTGTCGCACCATACTGGATTATACCTTGTTGCACCCTAAACTCACCCAAATCGACATTCGTGAAATGTTGCTTTTCTTAGGTGTCTTGATTAAAGTAATATAGACCGTATAGCACGCACATTTAATCAATTGGTCAAGCTGCTTATCTTTGTTCTTTTATATTGCCTAAAGTCATATGTGTTAGACCCACTAAAAATACTTATTCTTTCTCTTAAAGTCCCTTTCCCCTTTCTTTTATATAGAGTCAAAATTTATGAAAAAAAGTATTGTAAAATATACCTAAACTTATTGAAGACTAAAAATAAAACATATATTTTAATAGGATTACATAAAAATATTAAAAATTAACTTTTTAAAAATAGTTTAAAGATAATTATAAGGTAGTATATGTTTGTACATATTTTTAACTCTTTAACAATGCAAAAACACCTTTTAGACAAAACGATTTAAACTTGTGTTTTTTCGGATAAACATCATCTATTTTTTCATTTAATTAAATAGTAAAAAGTTATTTATTTTAATGACACTTTTTAACCATTCTCTTCCCATAAAACAACTCACGTAAAAGATAAGGGATGGGAAAAAAAAACATTTCACGTTTCTTAAAAAAATCATTTTCACTTATTTTCCTCTCTTTTGTCTTATTTTTTAAATTCAAACATAGGATTAGGTTACGTCCAAATATTTAAATTTTAATAAAAATTTGACTAATTAAAATTTGAGATGTATCAACACTCTTTAACACGTTAGATTATTATATAACAATTCATAAAATTTTAAATTTTAAATTAAGTAGTTGGGTAATCACAATTGATATGACCGAAAATAATATATGGATTCAAATTTAATAACATTAATTAAGGACAAAAATCATATGCCTTTTTTTGTGCCTCTTTCTATGCTCTAATTTAAAAAAATTAAATTTTAAGTCTTGACCCTAAATTTTAAATTTTAAACCATAAATTTTAAACCCTAAAAAAGTATATCATACTTATAATTCCCTAAACTCTAAACTTAATCTTCTATTGTCGAACATAAAATGAAACATAAAAAAAGAGCAGCAAATTTTGTCTATTTTTTTTTTATAATTACACGAGATGTAAAATTACTAGTCCAAATATTATGGCAATATACTCCATCAACCTACCTAGCTGTCCCAAAGTCTATTTGGGGTTTGGACAGTGGACACCGACAATAAATTTTTGTTTTCTTATACAAATTTTTAGTTTTTTTTAATTTATCCTACTTTCAAATATTTATATTTTATTATTGACTCTAAATTTTAGTTCCGTTCTTGCGTACAATTGACATTAAAATAACAACTATATTGTGATGGAGAAGGACCATAAGTCATAACAACTAAAGTTTTAAAGATCGTTACAATATCCGAATTACCTACGAATTTACTATTGTTCTCATTAATTAAGTTGATGTTTCTGCACAATATAAGGCGATCCAATTTCCAATGGAACTCCACTCCCCAGAACAAAGAAACTGGATTGAAACAAACGTGTACAGTAAGAGAACTTTATATTAGGGAGAGCCTATAAAATTTTAGATAGGTGAATTTATAAAATTTTAGCGGTCGAAAATAAATTTTTAATAAAAAATACATAAAAAATTTAATTTTTTAAAATTATGTAGGAATTTTAAAATTTTAGGGGACAACCACCCGCTCTAGCCACCTATGGATTCATCCATGCTACACAAAATGTATTTTATGTCCTAAATTGTCGTGTGATGCTGTCTTTGCTTTAAGAAAGCTACTTTTATATAATCAGTTTATATACAAAAGAAACCCAACTTCTATATGTACCTACCACAACCACCACGGTAGTTTTCAGCTGACATTTCCAAACAGTTTCTCTATTCTCTCCCTGTTTCCTCTGTTGGTGTAGGATTTTACCCGAGATTTCGATATATTTCTGGTGTTGTAATCGGTGTATTATCAGTTTCTGGTGTTGTTATCGGTGTACTATCGGTAGCTAAGTTAAAGGAATACGTTATGGAAGAGGAGCAGCCTGTTAAACAAGACACGGAGGATCATGCACCGCAGCCGCCGCTACCGCCCCATATTCATGATGCAGCTGAAGACAAGAGTGTGATCCCTGTGCCTGAAAGTATGATTTCTCTCTATCTATAAACACTTTGAATTACTCCTTGTTTCTCTCAAAGTTCGGATTTGGTCATGGCGAATTCTGTCACAAACATGACATGGATTGCATGTCTTAAAAAACTGCCTGTAAACTAATATATAATATGTTCTGTTCCCAGAAGCAGAACATATACTGTTTGTTTAAGCAATTGATGAGTTTGGATAATACAGGCTAACTCCATGATCTGACATCTTTTAAACGTTGAAATCGGCAGAAATCGCGGCGGCAAACCAGTTAAAGAGACAAGTCCAAACAATAGAGGTATATGTATGTTGATTTGATTTCAAAGAATTTGCAAAAATGATTGACTTTATCAGATCATCGTTTTCAGATTCTGTGCTTGCAAGAGTTGAGACTGAGAAAAGAATTTCATACATTTTAATATACACGATATAATATCTTATTTTATCTCAACTAATATTATCTGAGTGGATATAATTTCATACATTTTAATAAAATACTTAAATACAACTAAAAATCATTGTTTAAGAATTCGACCCTCTACTTAATAAGATTTATATATAAGTTAGATACTACTCCACCTACGATCATTGTTAAATGAATTTTCATAAAATGTATCATGTTGAGATTTGAGAAGATAAAAGTTAAAATTATAGAGTTTAAACTATCATCAACATATGTTGAATGCAATGATAAGACGCATTGTACTCTTAAAAAAGACGCATGTTTTAATTTTAAAGATAATATTATTAAAAACGACACTTATGAATCTGAATATAAACCACAAAACAAATATGATGTATAAATATTAAATAATCATTTTTAACTAGGTTTTATCTAGCCTATGCATACATGCATATAAGAGCTTGTATTAAATACAAGATTTTATTTTGAAAAAGACTCCATCATTTAATGTATTATAAAAACTTAAAATATTTCATTGAAAAAACAATCATTTAATGTATTAGGATTTAGGATTTTATGGTTTAGGGTTTAGGGTTTTATGGTTTATATGTTAGGTTTATTGTTTTAGAGTGTAGAGTTTTAGGGTTATAATTTTATGGTTTTAGAGTTTAGTAATACATTGAATGAGAGTTTTTTTAATATAATTTTTTAGGGTTTTGTAATATATTGAATAATTATATTTTTTCAAATATAATCTTTTTATATTTTTAATATAAACAAAGCCTTTTAACTATCGCTTTTTAAATTTTCCCATATTTTTTTAGTTTAGTAAAGACTAGAGAATTATGAAGGAATTACGTAAGCCTAATTTAAGACCCTACTCAAAATGAAATTTGGGTTGGGTTGGGTTGGCTCGTTGAGTTCAGGCCTCAAACTCAATGCAATTTTCATTGCAAAAAAATTACATGGCATCCAGCCATCCACACATGACATGACACCTGTCAGAACATTTCACTCAGTACTTCATGACTTCAATTAATAAAAATTATTTATTTAATTAATTTTTTATATTTTTTAATAAGTAAATATTTATATGATAAAAATTTCTTTTTAAAATTTAATTTACAGTAAATATAAATAAAAATTCACTTGATAAAAAAATAGTACAAAAAAATTAATTAAATAAGTGATTTTTATTGGTTATGATCATAAATAATATACGAGTTTATAATATAATCTCTCCCCTCTCCAGCAGAGCTGATTCCACGTGGCGAAATATCAGCGGATGCCAAGTTGAACTGCCATGTGGGTGTTACCCCGAGGGATAGATAATGTTTCACATATCTTCTTCTTCTTGCTTCATTCCACAGTTCCAAGTAGTTGCCTTTTTATCCCTTTTCAACTAAACCTCCGATTTCAGTACCCAGCTTCAAAGTTCCAACAATTTTACAATGCTATTCAACGCCTTCTGATGAGTTTGCTTTTACTTTGGCCTTACAAATGGACAGTCTATCTTGCGCCGCCGCTACCTCCGCCGTTGCCGCTTCCTTCTCTATCAACAGATTCCTGTCGTTGCCTTCTGTATCGTTTTCGAGAGTGAAAAGGTCGAAAAGGGTTTCTTTCAGGGTTTTCGCGGAGAAAGAAGAGCCAAAGCTTGACAAATGGGACCAAATGGAGCTCAAGTTTGGTCGCTTGCTTGGTGAAGACCCCAAACTCACCATTGCCAAGGTTCCCTTTTTTTTTCCCTCTTTCAATCTTATTTTTATGCTGAATCTAGAGAAAATTTGTTCTTTTTTTTTAAATACCCATAGTTTAAACTGTCGAAAAAATTGCTTATTTTACGACTTCTTTCAATGTTATTGCATTTTGGATTTTCAGATAATGGGTAGAAAAGCAAATCCTGAGGCATCTTATATTGAAATTGAGAAAGCATTTTATAAGAATAAGGGTAAAATAGTGGAAGTAGAGGAGGTCCCTTTTGATGTCGAAAAGAAGAAAGCACCCACCTTATCGTCCGATGGTTTAAATTTAGTTCGTCCTGTTCCAAAGAAGGGAATCAAGTTTGAAACTGATACTAAGCCACCTGTTCCCGAGATAAAGAGACCGAGTGTATCCGGTGGGAAGGCTATGGATACTGCAAAAAGGAGTACGCTTCCAAATGTTATCTTGAGGAAGCCAACTGTGGTTAATGAAGATGATGTAGAAGACAGGCCATCCAGGTTTAGGATGAAATCAAATTTGTCACTAAGAATGAGGAATGAAAAGGCGAACGAACATTTCACTGATATGACATTGTTGAGAAAGCCTGAACCGGTGATGGTTGATACAAGCCTCGATGAAAAACGAGATTCTGATGATAGTGTTGTGCCGGAGAACGAGAAAGAAGTGGAGGATAGAGTTGGCGATTTTACATTATTGAAAAGGCCTGAACAGGTAAGTGTCAGTACAGAGATCAGTGAGAAAGTAGTGAAATTTGAAGATTTAGAAGTTGATGGGGAAAGGTTTGAGGCAGAGATAGAAGCTAATATGCTGGCTAACGCAACAAAGAGTAGTGTTGAGGAAGTATTACAACCGGAGCATAGTTCAATTCCTAAGAAACAAGAGATGGAGGATGAGTCCTTAATTGGTAATGCACCATGTTATTTCATGAAGTTCCCTTAGTCTGTGCTTGGTACGAAGGATGAAAAACTGTGAGGACGGAAAATTTGTTACTTTTGTAAGACTGTAACTTAACCATCTCACACTTTTCTATCCTTTATGCCAAGCAAAGCCGTAGTTTCCGTTTTTGATTGTGTCGTGTTACTTTGGTGGGTTGTTATCAAACTAAGATCAATGCTAAGCTGTTAACAAACCCCAGCCCTCTTTATCTCATCTCTTGAAAAGCTTATAAGTTCTCAAGTATTGCCTTATCTAGGGAGCTTAGAAATCCTTTAATATGAAGTATTGAAGATTATATTTTTTCTGCATTTTTCAAGGAATGCAGTCAGCTGAGCTAAGTAATAGGGTGTCTTCTGAGGAAACTGACACTGGTCTCTCTTTGGAAGCTGCACTACAGGGGAAACCTAAAAGGTGTCAAATATATTCTTAAAATTACGACAATTTTTATTTAGTTGGTGGAGTTGTGATTAACAAAACTGATTTGTTATAGATTAGATCAATCTGTGAAAGAAACATCAAACTCTGATAAAGCAGAAATTGTACCCACCAGTCCTGAAGATTATGGTGATCTCCCTTCTGTATCACCTCGGGAGGTCAGCTTAGTGTAGCGTGTTTTCTCCTTTAAGTTAAAACTGTGCAATTTTTAACACGACTTGGGATGTCTGATCATCTTGGCATCTCATACAATTGTAGGATAGTGATTGGACCAGGGCAGAAGTTCTGCTTAAGACTGGACGTAAGGCTGAAGTCGAGTTAATAAGCTCTAGCACAAGAGGTTTTGTTGTAAGTGAAAATCTTCCTTCTATTATATGCCTATTTGCAGGAATGTACATTTGGTGACTTGATTTTATTGCATCATCATAGGTATCTTTTGGTTCTTTAATTGGATTTCTGCCTTACCGCAACCTGGCTGCTAAATGGAAGTTCTTAGCGCTTGAATCATGGTTGAGACAGAAGGGCTTAGACCCATCTGCTTATAAGCAGAATTTAGGAGTCATTGGAAGTTCTGATCTGATGGACAAGAACCCTTCTCTGGATTCAAACTCAGATTCAGAAAACAACCAACAATTTGAGGGAAAAATTTCACCAGATATGAAATTGGAAGATCTTTTGAGGATTTATGATCTAGAGAAGCTTAAATTCTTGTCCTCATTTGTCGGTCAAGTATGAATATATTTATATTTATTAAATTGTCTTCTTTATTTCCATATTGTATATTGATGTGTGCTTAATATTAACAGAAAGTCAAAGTAAATGTGCTAATGGCTGACAGAAATTTCAGAAAACTTATAGTTTCTCTGAGGCCAAAAGAAAAGGAAGAGTTAATAGAGAAGAAGAGAAATGTTATGGTGAGTAGCTATATGGTGTTTCAATATATAAATATATATTGCTCGTCTTCTATGTTTTGTATTTATTTTTTGTGATGTCACTTTTTTGCAGTAATGCAATTCCTGAAAAAAAAATACATTTAAAAAGTTTGTATCTTTTTTGTAAAATTGAGAAATTGAACAAAATATTTTCAAATTAAAGACATGACTGTGCTTAACTTGACAAAACAAAAACTCTTCAAGCTCTTATGCCATTTCTTGTTGCAGGCAAAGCTTCGTGTTGGGGATGTTGTGAAATGCTGCATCAAGAAAATCACTTATTTCGGTATATTTGTGGAGGTAAACAATCTCTCTGCAACAGGCTTCTCAGCATTGTTACAATTTGGTAGCAATAACCATAATAGATGCTCTTTTGGAAGAGAAGTTTTTGTAGTCCGGACTGGCAACAGTTTCATGCGGATTTTTTGTTCCTTTGTGTTGCTTTTCCTTTCTTATGAACATATGCTTCCTTAGCATGAAGCCACAACATCCATGTCTGTGAGATTATAGGCCCTTTAATGTTTTTTTTCCACTCAAATTGTGATTTAATTGTACTAAATAGGTTGAAGATGTTCCTGCTCTGATTCACCAGAGTGAAGTATCGTGGGATGCCACCTTGGATCCTTTGTCATATTTCAAAATTGGTCAGGTATTTGAGTTTACCAACATTTAAAACCATAGCAAATAGAGCCTCGTACTGTTTCAAGGAATGAATGACAAATACGCAAGACCTGGCTTGGCTGATATTCAGATAATCTTCATGATTTCAGATTGTTGAGGCGAAAGTTCATCAATTAGATTTCACACTGGACCGTATATTTTTATCGTTGAAGGAGATAACGGTAATTGACAAGCAACTAGGTTTCTGAATTTTAAAATAATCTCAGTTATTTGAGGCTGTTTTTTTTATTATGTTGTGATCCTCCTTTCTATTTTTTGTGACATGACAGCCAGATCCTCTGATTGAGGCCCTGGAGTCTGTGGTTGGTGATCATGATAACTTAGATGGAAGATTACAAGCAGCAGAAGCAGACACTGAGGTTTATGGTTATACAGTTATACTCATCCTTTTTGTACTAGCATTAGGTATTACTTGTTTATAGTTTTATACTCACACTGATATTAAATGTCGACAGTGGCCTGATGTAGAATCACTTATCAAAGAGTTGGAACAGATCGAAGGGATTCAGTCAGTTTCAAAGGGCCGGTTTTTCTTGAGCCCTGGTTTAGCTCCAACATTCCAGGTATGATAGCTTCGACATATCAACTACATGCAGTAGGCCAAAGTTGGTGAATGTGAAAGAGAACAATCCTCTTCAAATGTGTCAGCTCATATATTGCCGCTTTTGAGAACTATTACTAATTTGTAGATTATGGGTCTTGATTGACATTTGTTTGTATAGTATTCCTATTAATACATGTTAGGTTTTTTGAAACTTGAGAAATAATAATAGCCCTTTAATAATAGCTCAGTCATCATCATAAGTTAACTGCACTTGAAAATAGTTAGGTATTTGTAGAGTACTTCCAAACCCCTTGTACTTGTAAAGAATCAATAATACATAATTCTATAAAACACCTTAAATCTAAATAAACATAGAAATTAGTAAATAATTCCTGAAAGGTATTTACTCCTTTAATCAGCATCATCTATGCTGCATGACAGCCATCTTTTAGGTGCTAAAAGATTTCTCTGTTTCAATTCTAGGCTTCCATATGCACCACATGATGGAAGCCACAATTGGTTATGGATATGAATTTGAAACCGTCCACTCGAAACTCTTCCAACTAGGATTTGAGAAATAGGTCATTTTCTTTCTTTTTCAGATGATTTGAGAATTATCTGCTTCCAATGGATCTTTTGGTGCAGGTTTATATGGCACCCATGTTTGAGAATTATTATAAGTTACTTGCTCGGTCCGGAAACAAAGTACAAGAGGTATGATTTCTATGATCTCTTAGCTCTGTAAACTGTCTACTGTCTAGCATCCAGCATAACCCTCTATTGAAAACTTCCCGGATTCTCATAAATATACCATTAAAACAATTTTGAACCACAAATTAGCTATTTGGTTTTGTTTAAGTTTGACCCTCATTAATGATAAAAATCATTTCCCAACACCAGTGAAGTGTGATGCTTTCAAGTTGATATTACAGTATCTGTCACACTCCCACATATTTTTACAAGACACCCACACAAGGATAAGGGGTAAAAAATATAATCCCATAAAAGAAATATGAATGTTTCTGAGATCCTATCCTTTTAACAACTCCAAATGTTGTGTTTTAGCAGGTCATTGTTGAAGCAACATTGGATAAGGAAGATATGAAATCCACAATTCAATCATGCACAAATAGAGTGGTATAGGGTTCTTTTTACATGGGGGAGGGGTATTCCGCCTAATTTGGAACTCCTTTGATCCCCGAGAGATGTTTTCGGCCGGGGACGAGAGACGTTTTCAACCATGGGAAGCCTTGGTGGGGGATCATTTGGATTCTCTTCAGCAATGGCAAGTATCACAGCACAGTCCAACATGCTGCGATAGAACACATAACCGATGTATCTTCCTTTTCAAAATGAACTTATATATTTGCTTACACCATGGTTCAACTTTCATAAACATTGGATTACTGTCTGATTGATTGATAGTAACTTACCACCGTAAAACTGCCACTTATTGCTCATATATTTTCAAGACCTTTTTGCAAACTCAATGTTGGTTTCTTGTGGCCTAATGACATCATTGGCCTTTGAACTTTTCAGAAAAAAAAAAGTCATGTTAGTTTCTATTGTTTATACCTTTTTCTTATAATTGAGACCGAACCGAAAAGTATGGAAATATTGACTGTTTTTTTATTATATAAATATGAATTAAATTGACCAAATATATAAACATTAAGGGTTAAATGTGTTAATATGTCAATTATTAAATATTATACTATAAAATGATTTAGTAAGTGATGGAAATGTATATGAAAATATAATCTTGCTAATAATCGAGTGATTAACTTGGTAATTTACTTTAAATGAATTAAATTGGCGGAAAATGCATACATCATCATTTCGTTTGCTTGTAATTTCATTATTGTTGCTGACGGGCATCGTATTGCGCTGGCAAAAAGTTGTATTTAACTTTATTTTTAAACCTAAATTTTTGTTTATTTTAAACCCTAAACTTTGTTCTCAGCAGTTCTCCTCCAACGCTCCAAAACCCTCTCGTTTTTTCGTACCTATATTTTCACCCGATCCATAGGAGGCGATCCACAAACCTTCCCCGGCGGCCTCAACAAGTGGCAATGAAAGCGCCTCTATGAAAAAAAAGCCAAGCAGAAAGAGAGAAAGCTCCTTGACCAGGAGAAGCAACTTTACCAAGCTAGAATCCGATCCCAAATTCGGTCCAAACTAGCTGAGAAACCCGACCCCAGTCCAGATTCTGCAAAATATAACCCTATGCCCCTAACGACAACATCAAAGCTTTGGCTGATCGGTTCATGAAAGAGGGAGCAGAGGACTCGTGGAACGAAAATGACGGTCCGCTGAACTCAGAGCAACAGGAACGACCACAATTCGTTGAATCGGCTAGAAATCCACGGTCAGGATTAAACCATACACCGCTTAATATTAAAGAACTTGTATCTGATTGTCGAAGAGAGAATGTGAAACCAAGTAGTGTAAATAATAATCAGTTTATTAAGAGTATGATCTATTCAGTTCAGGCTAGCGGAAAATTCATGTTGAAGGAGAGTTCTTTTGCTGGGACTCAATCATACTTCGGCTCAAAGGATGATTTTTTTGAAGCATTTCGGGCATAATCATTAATTTAAAAAGTGTTCGTGGCCGCATTTTCGGTCGCGTCGCGATTATCGCAGTTACGGACATAATAGATGTTATTGCGAGTGTTGCGTTCGTATTTTTTAAAATCCGCACATCTTATTATAAAATATAAAAATTACAAATATAGACAAACGATTAAGTCAGTTTAAATTCTCACTCGGGAAGATCAAAATTCTTCCAAGACACTAAGAACGTTGAATCGTTCTAAGCAGAAGTAAACTATAGAAAAAACAACTCAAAAACAAAGAAAGAAAGCTAAGAACACTAAAAAAAACACAGAGAAAGACAACCTGTTGATGAAGACTTTCATTGATCATGTCGGATCTAGGATAAAAGTAAGAACGTTGATTAAGGGCTGGTAAGAACGTTTTTGATGGAAGGAAATAATGGTGTAATAAAGGTTAAAGATGATGAAAGTGGTGGCTGGAAATTGGTTGAAAATGGCGGGTAGAAAAGATTGAAGAAACTGAAACAAAATAAGAACAAGGAAGAACCTATACTATAAGAAGTATAAACCCGAACCTTACCTTATATGTTCATTGCTCGAAGTACTTGGACCCATTGATTAGCGAATCAAGAACCACAAGTATCTTGTAGACGCCACAATAAAGTTTAATGAAGAACCAAAGAGAGAAATTCTCACAAGTAAAATTATATTCATGTATGTCTCAATATTACAAAGAATTAAAACTATTTATAAGAAATTACATGCAGAATCAGTTTTGAATTATTGTGCACATGCAAATAATTCAAATTCAAATAAAAAACTACTCAAATGATCTAAGGTGGCGCCATAGGTAGTTGAAACACAAAGAAATCTGATTCAAAGAGTTCAAATTCTAATTCAATCTGTTCTTATCCAAGTGGCGCCTTGTGTTGAAGGAATGAAATCTGATTCTGATTTTGAATTAATTGCACATGTTATTAATTCAAAAATCAAAAAATTCAACTTCTCCTTGGCCTTATATCCATGTTGCCGCCCATGCTTGGTGAAGGAGGGAATTTTGAATTCCAAATCTGTCATGCTATCCAAATCTGCCATGTTGCACGCCACATATGCCGGAGCTTAAGCTTGCTACACACATCATATAGGACACTCCCCTAGGTGTAGGCATACGTCTTAAAACCTTTGAGCTACATTTGGACTCGAGAGCTGGCGTTGAGCTACGTAAGCTGAATGTGAGCTAAATTGAGCTGCTTATAGAGTGCTGGAGCTGAAATGAGCTGAAAACAATGTGTTGAGTTGCTTTGAGTTGCACACTTATTGTTGAGCTTCAATTGAGCTAGCCTTAACATCCTTAGCTGTCCATACTTTATTATTCCGCTAAAAAACACAAATAAACACACATAAGCACACTTTAACTTAGCATATAATATACTTATATATATAAACTAGGTATAAGTTATATATTATGTCACATATCAGCATGTAACACATTATATGTCTTATTGTCTAAGGCTGAAACATTAAGAAACAAATGGGAAGCTTGAATGCATTTAAGTGAAAGGACTTCCCTGAAAAACTTAGCCTTGGAAAGAGTGATTGGTCATGTTGGCAAGATCTCTGGATCAGAAGTAGATTTGCTCACATCATCCCCCTTCTTTTAAGCGATTTGTCCTCAAATCGGCATCATCTTCAAACAGGAAAAGATCAGAAACATTGATATAGCACTTACATTATATTCACCAGGTAAATCCAACTTGTAAGCGTTGTCATTCACTTTCTCCAACACTTGAAATTGACCATCTCCTCGTGGTAACAACTTAGACCATCGTTGCGCTAGAAATCGTTCATTCCTGAAATGAACCCAAACCCAATGTCTAACATCAAAGGTAACATGTTTGCGTCCCTTATTGGCTCGTTGTTCATATTGTTGGGTTATTCTCTCGATCTTCTCCTTGACTTGTTGATGAAGCTTCTTTACAAATTCAGCCTTGGATTTGTCGTCTTTATTCACAACCTGTTCAAGAGGCAAATGTAAAAGATCAATTGGAGTCAATGGATTAAATCCATATACCACTTCAAACGATGAATATTTTGTTGCCGAATGGACAAAATGATTGTAGGCAAATTCGACGTAAGTCAAACATTCTTCCCAAGTCTTGATGTTCTTGCGGATAATGGATCTCAGTAATATGGACAAAACACGGTTCACAACCTCTGTTTGACCGTCAATCTATAAATGGAAAGTTGTAGAAAACCTCAGCTTCGTTCCTATCTTGCCCTAAAGTGTTCTCCAAAAGTGGCTCAGAAACTGAACATCTCGATCGAAAACAATCGTCCTTGAAACTCTATGTAGTCTAAACACTTCCTTAAAAAACAAATTGACCAAATTGATTGCATCATCTGTCTTGTGGCAAGCTATGAAATGAGTCATCTTGGAAAACCTATCCACAACAACAAATATGCTATCTCGTCTTGTCTTCGTCCGTGGGAGACCTAGCACAAAATCCATAGAAATTTCTACCCAAGGTTCACTTGGAATAGACAGAGGCATATACATACCATGCGGCATAACTTTGGACTTAGATTTATTGCACGTAACACTATGTTCACATATTCGTTCAACGTCTCTTCTCATCTTAGGCCAAAAAAGATGTTCCTTCAGAATATGCAAGGTTTTGGTTACTCCAAAATGTCCCATAAGTCCACCTTCGTGTGCTTTTCTAACTAGAATTTCCTGAATAGATCATCGAGGAATGCAGATTCGTCCTTCTTGAAAAGGTATCCATCATGTCGATAGTACTTTTCATCTGCACCTTTTTCACACAAACTAAACTTTTCTCCAAAGTCAAAGTAAGTTGCATAAAGGTCTTTGATAAAAGAAAACCCAATTAATTGAGAATTCAAAGAATTAAGAAGTACATACCTTTAGGACAAAGCATCGACCACAACGTTATCCTCGTCTTTCTTGTAACGTATCACATAAGGAAAGGATTCTAGAAACTCTACCCACTTGGCATGTCTCCTATTCAACTTGTGCTGACCGGTGATGTGTTTCAATGCTTCATGGTCGGTGTGGATGACAAACTCCTTTGGCAAAAGGTAGTGTTGCCATGTCTCAAGGGCTCGAATAAGTACATATATTTCTTTATCGTATGTCGGATAATTCAATGTAGCATCACTTAACTTTTCACTGAAGTATGCAATTGGCCACTTTTCTTGTGTTAAAACAACCCCAATTCCAATGCCCGATGCATCACACTCAATCTTGAACATCTTGTCAAAATTCGGTAGAGTTAACACATATGCTTTAGTCAAACATTCTTTAATCTTGAGAATCACATCTTCTTGTTCCTTACCCCAATAGAAGATGGAATTCTTCTTAATAATCCAGTTAAAGGGGTGGTAATAAAACTGAAATTTGGCACGAACCGTCGATAGAATCTTGCAAGCCCATGGAAACTTCTCACTTGGCTTGCGGATGTCGGTCTTGGCCATTCTTGAATTGCCTTTATCTTTTCAGGATCAACCTCCACTCCATGTGAACTAACAATAAAGCCTAAGAAAGTAAGTTGTTAGTACAAAAGACACATTTCTGAAGATTACCAAAAACTCGTTCCCTTCTCAAAGTGCTAAGAACATTTATCAGATGTTGTTCATGTTCTTTCAACGTCTTGCTGTAAATTAAAATATCATCAAAATAAAATCACACAATACTTACTGATGTAGGGTCGAAGCACATGATTCATTAACCTTATGAATGTACTAGGAGCATTGGTTAAGCCAAAAGGCATTGCCAACTATTCGTACAAACCTTGTTTAGTTTTGAATGCTGTCTTCCACTCGTCTCCTTCCTTCATATAGATCTGATGATAACCGCTCTTTAAATCAACCTTAGAGAAAATACTTGCACCACACAGCTCATCCAGTATGTCATCGAGGTGAGGAATGGGATGCCGATATTTGATAGTGGTCTAATTCACTGCTCGACAATCCACACATATTATCCTTTTTAGGCACCAACAAGACTGGTACGACCACTGAACTTAAACTTTCTCAGATGTAACCATTCTCCATCAACTCACTGATTTGCTTTTGAAGTTCCTTTATCTCTTTAGGGTTACGTCTATAGGCCGGTTAATTTGGTATGGTGGCTCCTAGAATAAAGTCAATCTGATGTTCAATGCCATGAATCAGTGGTAATCCACTAGGTATTTCTTTCAGAAAAATATCTTAGAATTCCTGCAAAAGAGTTAAAATAGAAGCAGGTAAGTCTTCAGGGGGTTAGTCAATAAAAAATTCTCTTTATACATTAAAATAAGTAAAGTTTGCTGAGATGAAAGATGTTTCATGATTTTTTTTCCGCTTGCAAATATGTTTATCTTTTTCTTCTCTTTCATTGCTTCTATACTTTTCTTCAAACAAGCCTGGTCTTCATTCACTTGGCTTGGTGTCAAATGTGCCAAAGTGATCTTTTTACCTCCATGCTAGAAAGAATACTGGTTGGTATATCCATTATGTATTTCTCGATTATCAAACTTCCGCGGTCGTCCAAGTAACAAATAATTTGCATCCATGGACACCACACCACAAAAAACCCCATCCTTGTATTTTCCAATGGAGAACGGAACAATCACTTGCTTGGTAACTTTCAATTCGCCTTCATCATTTAGCCACTGCAATTTGTAAGGATTGAGGTGCTTCGTCATTTTTAAACCTAACTTGTCAACCATAAAAGTACTTGCAACATTAGTACAACTTCCTCCATCAATTATCACAATACATACCTTGTCATTCACATGACATCTCGTGTGAAAGATGTTTTCACGTTGCTGCTCGTCTTGTAACATTTATACTTCATTTGACAATGAGAATCCCACCATCTACTGCCATTTCAATCTCTTCTTCTTCTTCCTTAGGAAGTTTCGGTTCGTCTTCTCCATGATCAGACTCTATGTCACCGTTATCTAATAGAAGCATCATGTTCCGATTTGGACATTGACTCACTACGTGACCTCGTCCAAGACACTTGAAACATTGAATGTCCCTCGTGCGCTCATGAGTGACAACTTGCTTTCCTCTACCAGCTTCGACAATGGGTGGCTTCATTTTGCTCAATTCTGCATTCTCTTTAATTTGAATAGGTGTTGACTTCCTGAAATTGTTTTGATTGAAATGAGAGTTAGAAAAATTATTGAATGAATTATTACCTCGGTCAATAGACTTCTTCCTTTGTTGACGTTCAACTTTGATCACCATATGCACTATCTCGTCCAATTCAACATAATGATGTAATTCTTCAACATTGACAATCTCCTGGTTAAGACCGGCTAAGAAATGTGCCATGGTTGCTTCTTTGTCCTCTTCAATGTTAGCACGGATCATGGTTATCTCCATTTCTTTAAAATAGTCTTCAACACTCCTATTGCCTTGTTTCAAATTCTGCAACTTCTGGAACAAGTCTAGATGGTAGTGTAACGGTACAAATCTCCTCCGCATGATTTTTTTCATTTCAAGCCAAGTTGTGATTAGACCTTCGCCTGCTTTTCTTCGTGTACTAAATATTGATCCCACCAAATTAATGCATAGTCTACGAATTCCATTGCTTCTAATCGCACATTTCTTTGTTCAGAATAGTTGTAACAATCGAACACATGTTCTACCTTGCTTTCCCATGCTAGATAGATATCTAGATCTATTTTTCCTTGAAAAGGAGGTATATCAACTCGAATATTGCTCAAATTGTCTTCAAGTTGTGCACGCCCTCCATGGTGTCTTAGGGCATTTTTTCTTGGTGATTGGCCCGTCTCATCTTCATCATTGTTTTCATCATGTGTGTTGACTTGGGACCCTTCAAGTTTGTCTATTCTTCCATGTAATGGCTCGAGTTAAGCCTTCAACATTATTTGTATTTCTCGAATCATGACTTGCATTTGCATATTCGGTTGTCCTCTATCTTGATTTATTTCGCTAGTACCTGTCATTGTTATTAAAATAAAAAATAAAACCTCACTTGCACACTTACAAAAGCCTCACAATTCTCTCCAAGGAAAGTAGATATGGCACTCCACTCTACGCTTGTGTTTTCACTCGGGAAATATGGCTTTTCTTTCCCCTGCTATTCTCACATGCTCAATATACCTTTTCCAACTCCTCTCGCGTTTTAGTTCTTTAAGGAACTAACTTAAGACATTATCAAACATGTTCAAGTGTGTCAGCTAAATAAAAACGCTTAGTAAACAAAGGAAAAATAAAGTAATGGTAGGCTTAGAATTAGAAAGAAAAGAAAGAAATTGGTTACTTACTACACAGAAATGCTTACAACTTCTCTCACCGAACAATCAAAAATTCTTCAAGCCCGGATGATGTTGTAATGCTTGATATTGTAGTGTGCATTGCCATTGTAATTTCTTTCATGTTTCTCACTTCTGGAAATTTTTTATTGTATATTCGAATTTGGAATTTCTTTTTTTTTGTTTTTGCAATTTTTAAATTTGTTTTTTTTTCTTTTTTTTTCATTTTGCACTTACAAATGATGTTGTTCTTACTTTAATCCAACCTAGGCTCTAATTACCATATGATACAAGGCAGCCAGTTGATGAAGGCTTCCATTGATTATGTCAGATCTAGGATAGAAGTAATAATTCCTGCACAGAAGTGTGGCTGCAAAAGAACATGTTTATGAAAGATAACATTAGGTTTTAAGGGCTGGTAAGAACGTTTTTTATGGAAGAAAATGATGGTGTAATGAAGGTTTAAAGATGGTGGAAATAGTGGTTGGCAATTGGTTGAAGATCGCGTGTAGAAAAGGTTGAATAAATTGAAATAAAATAAGAATAAAGAACAAGGAAAAACTTATACTATAAGTAGTATAAACCCGAACTTTATACTTTTATTGCTCGAATGACTTGGACCCATTGATTAGCGAATCAAGAACCACAAGTATCTGGTAGACGCCACAAGCAACAATACTTGAAAAGTCTTGAAAGTTCAATGAGGAACCAAAGTTGAGAGAAATTCTCACAAGTAAAATTGTATTCATGTATGTCCTGATATTATAAAGAGTTAAAACTATTTATAAGAAATTACATGCAGAATCAATTTTGAATTATTGTGCATATGCAAATAATTCAAATTCAAATGAAAAATTACTCAAATGATCCAAGGGTGGCGCCATAGGTAGTTGAAACACAAAGAAATCTGATTTGAAGAGTTCAAATTCAAATTCAATATGTTCTTATCCAAGTGGCGCCTTGTGTTGAAGGAAGAGGGAAATCTGATTTTGAATTAATTGTACATGTTATTAATTCAAAAATCAAAAAATTCAACTTCTCATTGGCATTATCTCTATGCTGCCGCCCATGCTTGGTGAAGGAAGGAATTTTGAATTCCAAATTTGCCATGTTGCACGCCACATGTGCTGGAGCTTGCGCTTGCTGCACACATCATGTAGAACACTCCCCTAGGTGTAGTCATATGTCCCAAAACCTTTGAGCTACATATGGACTCGAGAGCTGGCGTTGAGCTACGTAAGCTAAATTGAGCTGCTTCAGGAATGCTGGAGCTGAAATAAGCTAAAAACAATGTGTTGAGCTGCTTTGAGATGCACACTTATTGTTGAGCTTCAATTGAGCTAGCCTTAACATCGTTAGTTGTCCATACTTTATTATTCTGCTGAAAAATACAAATAAACACACATAAGCACACTTTAACTTAGCATATAATATACTTATATATAAACTTAGTATAAGTTATATATTATGTCACATATCAGCGTGTAACACATTATATATCTTATTATCTAAGGCTGAAACACTAAGAAACAAATGGGAATCTTAAATGCATTTAAGTGAAAGGACTTCCCTGAATAACTTAGCCTTAGAACAAGCGATTAGTCCTATTGGCAAGATCTCCAGATCATAAGTAGATGTGCTCACATCAATACAATTGAGGTGGGGTAAGGCCTCTATCTATAATTGAGTCCCCTTACATCTGACGGTCCCTAATGATTTACATCGATGGCTATGATCGATGTCCACTAACCACAATAGAATATTCCCTAGAATATATCTGCTATCTAAGGAAACAAATCCTATGTTTACATGGAAAGTTTATATATGTCAAAATGGTTGTCTTCTAGAATTCTTCACATATCGGGCTAAGTCTAGTGGTCTCTTTAGGCCTAACATCTCCGTTAGAACCTCTTGGGCAACCATGCTTGTATATGACTCGGACTCAAACTGGTAGTCCGTGACAATATGGTCAAGTATTGTTCACTTTGATTATAGAGTTAAAGAGTTTAACGATTTTGTACCAAGTCTCACAAATATGAGTCATCTTTATTATGTTAAGAGGTACATACATATATGAAAGACTCGATTCCCTCGACCGTTTATGCTTGCCAAGTGGTGGAGAAGTTGTATTTTGGGTGATGGTGGTGGAAGCAAAAAATTAAGAATTAAGACACAAAGATTTAAAGTGGTTCGGCTTTCTAACCAAAGCCTACATTCTCTACCTTAGATTCTGCAAAACCTATGACGATTTTGATATAACAAATATTTTTCAACTTAATTGCAAAGCAAACAAATTTTTAAAGTGTCCCAAACTGACACATATTTTAAAGCATATTTGATTCTAAGTCAAAAAAAAACTTAAAGCCCTAAAATTTTCTAAGTGTTTTAAAGGCTAAACTATTGAAATACGCCGAGGCGTATCGATACGCCTCTAAGCGTATCGATACAATTTTTGAAACATTGGCCACTATAAGCATCCATTTCGATACGACTATTTTCGTATCTATACGGCCTTCAAATGGGCTAAGTATTTTTCCTCAAGAGTTTCAATACGATTACATTGATTTTGATACGGCCTTCATATTGGGTTTAAGTTTTAAGCATCGTGTACCGGTATGCCACTAGGTATTTCGATACGCTTCAAAAAATTTCTCAAATATCAGTATCTAATGACTTAGCCGTTGGAGTCAGTTATTGGGAAAAACCAATTTTAGAATGTCGTTAGACCCGTATCGATACACCCTCAAGATGTACCGATACAGGTTCAGTCAGTAGCTCAAGCGAGCAAAATTGCATTGATACGGCTTCTCTAGTATCGATACGCCCCTTTAGTTACACTGATAACGTACCGATACGCTTCTCCACGTATCGATACGCCCATGTTATTTTGTGCACAACGGCTCTTTCTTCTTATAGACAAGTATCAATATGGGCCTTCGTGTACCGATACATATGGTTGATCAAGAGCATTGATTGCACGGAAAGTGCAGCTTAACGACTACAATAATGATCTCAACCACTCAAACGGCTAGAAATCAATGCAAGGGTATAAAAGCAAGTCTCAAAAGCATCAACAATAATTATTGAACCTTCAAGCAACATCCAAGCATTAATCCAAACCTTTGTGCCTTACAGAGTTATATCTTTGTACCCAACTCATTGGAGTTCTTCATTGTAAATATTTATTTAGAGTTTAAGGAGTATTTTTTATTGTAATTAGGCAATATTCATCTTGTAAAAGATATATTTAGATTGCCAACTTCTTCTTTGTATTGAGAGATTTCGTGGGTCAATCTTTGGGTAGAAAGATTGACCAATTGTAAAGGTTACCTCTTAAGCCTAGAAAAGGGGATGACAATCTAGTGGATTTTGTTGAAAATCCTTAGTGGGAGCTAAGGTAGTGGATGTAGAGCTTGTTAGAAGCTTGAACCACTATAATTGCCTTTGTCCTTCATTTTTCAATTTCCATTTTGCTCCCTCAAATTTTAAATAGCCAATTCACCCCTATTGGCCAAATCACTATCATTTGATTCACTCAACAATTGGTATCAAAGCTTAACTCTTTGAAGGCTTAACATCCACAAAAGGCGATCCTTGAAGAGTGTTGATCATCTATTTATTCATTGCAAAATCTATACGAGTCACAATCGGTCACAAATCCACCTTATTTCAATGGGGATAACTATCCCTATTGGAAGAACCAGATGAGACTCTTTATCAAATCCACCGACTATGTCCTTTGGGTTGTAGTAAAAGATGGACCGGCCATTCCGATGAAAAGAGATGATGAAGGAAGACTTGTTCTAAAGACAAGGGTTAAGATGACCAATGAAGATCGGAGAAGACTCCAAATCAACGATAAAGCCCTACACATCTTGTTTTGTGCACTCAGTCCCGACATGCATGCCAAGATATCTTCGTGCACAAGTGGAAAGGAGGTGTGGGACAAGTTAGAGACCACTTACGAGGGCACCAACGACATGAAGGAGCGCACGATCGGGTTCCTCAATCTAAGCTATGAGAATTTCAAGATGGAGCCAGATGAAAGCGTCTCCAAGATGTTCGACCAGTTCTTGATTATTGTAAATGGTCTTAAGGGCTCTGGTGAAATCATCCCCAAAGACAAACTTGTCCGAAAACTACTCTATTCTCTTTCTGAATCATGGGATGGGAAGAGAACCGCAATCATCAAGGCAAAGAACTTGAAGACGTTAAAGCTCGATGAATTAGTAGGATCTCTCCTTACTCATGAGATCACGAAGGATGGAAAGGAAGAAGCAAAGAGAAGAGAAGAGAAGAGAAGAGAGTAGAGAAGAGAAGAGAAGAATGATGTGGACAAGAAGAAGCTTGGTATTGCTCTCAAAGCTTCTTTTGAGGAGAGCGATTCAAGCGAGGAAGAAGAAGATGAGATGCCATGTTGGTCAAGCGATTTACTCGGTTCATGAAGTCTAACTGCAGAAGAAAATTCAATAGAACATGAGACTTTAAGAACAAGAGCAAAGAAGAATAGAAAGACCAACTCATTTGTTATGAGTGCAAGAAGCCCGTCCACATTCACACCAATTGCCCTCAACTAAAGAAGAAGAGTGTTAAGTGTTCAAAAGTACTATTTTTATTACCCTTTTTACTCATATTATTGTTAGACTTAGGCTCATATTAGTCGCGTAATTAGTCATTCATGCATTAATTCATGTTTCTTTCCACCGTTGAGCTTGATTATATAACTTGGTGATTTTTGTGGAAAAAGATATTGCTTTGGTGTGTTTTTGTGTCTGTGTGTGAAGAATCACTTGCCTAAATCAGGCTGGAACCAGTTGCCAGGGCAGTGCATGAAGGAGATACCGATGCAGTTGCCAGGGCAATGCATGAAGGAGATACCGAGCTAGCTGCCAGGGTAATTGTCGATAAGGGATAAGATGATATGGCAGTCAAAATTGATGACTAGATAAGCCCAAGATGACGTAGAGCAAAGTTAAATCCCAAAGGAGTTTGATTTCCATGAAGAGGTCAAAGAGAAATTAAATCCCAAAAAGATAGAAGAATATATATAAGGAATTTAAATATAATAAAGAATTATATTCTTTTAAAGTATTTAATTCTAACTTAACTTCCTCCTCAAGAATGACTTTGACCTAGCCATCTCCTATTTAAAGAAGACCAAGCCGTCAAACTCAAGGAGCAAAAGGGGAGAAATTTCGACAAGGGAGAGCAAGTGGGAGAAAGTTCGATTGGAAGAAAGCTTGGAGGGAGAGTTCGATTGAGAGATTTTCCAAAGAGGGCTGATTGATTTCTTCTTCTTCTTCTTTGCTTCCATTAGATTCATGGTTTGGGGATTATTCTTTGTAAATCTTTTGAACCCAACCATGAACTAACTTGATTGGTTAGGGTTATTGTGTTTTTTTGTTGTGAGAAACAATTGGATTTTGTTTAGGTAATAAGAGTTTGCACTTTCAATTCAAGGTTTACTCATTCTTGGTTTTTATTATTGTTTGCGAGTGAATTGGGAGAGGATTTCGTAATTCTATCTATTTATCAAATATGGGGAAAGTTAGAATAAAGAAACGAATAAGTATGGTCTTTATTAAATCTATCGATGGTGAAGATTAATCCGGCTTAGGAATAAGTTAAGGATTTCAACGGCTTAGGAATAAGTTAAGGATTTCAACGGCTAAGAGGAGCGCACGATTGGTTGTTGTTCACCCTTGATTCATGCATGAATGTATTGTCAAGACATGCACAATTAGCTAGAGTTTCGACTTAAGGATAAGAAGAAACCATTGAAGAACGCTCTGCCGAACCTTGAAGTTGCTGCTTAGTCGCCCAAGCAGTTGCCCAGGCAACCGTTCGATTAGTTGCCAAGGCAACCCAGCTGCGCAAGTTGCCACGGCAACCGAGTTGCTATTGCACTCTTTTACCAAGACGATCCAATCAACTCTCACTCCTCAACTCACGATAACCTGGCATATTCTCTCTTATTTGATTTCATCTATTATTTTAGTTTATTGCTCTTAGTTTACTCGTTAATTAGAACTCCTATTATCAATTGTGTTTTTCTTTTCCAACGCAGTAACTTAAGCAAAATGGCCCAAACCAATCCCTGTGAAGATGATACTCGATACTCAGATCACTTTATTACTTGCGACGTGTATACTTGCACCGTTTGCGTAGCACTCAATACGCGCAACAAAGAGCTTCGGGAAGAAGAAGAAGCTCAAAGCTCAAATGGCAACTTGGAGTGACGATGAGTCATCCGAGGATGAAGAGCATGAAGTGGCCAAACTTTTGCTTCATGGCCCTTGAGGAAGAACCAATTGTAAACTCTAACTTATCATCTTTTACTTATGATGAATTATATGATGCTTATGATGAGTTACAAGATGTTTACGACGAATTGGTAGAAAAATACAAAGAGTCTATTTTGAAAAATAAGAAAAACATTTTCGATTTGAAATTTCAAAATGAGTCTCTTTCAAAAACCATTTCCGAATTGGAAAAGAAAGTTTTATATTTGATAAATCTTTCAAATGAGCTTAAAATGAAAAATTACAATTTTGAAAAACTTCTTTCCGATTTCTAAGATTATCACACAAATGAGGTGGATAATCTTAAAACTTCTATTACTATTGAGGAAAATACTTTTGAAAAGGGTAGTTCTTCAAAAACCCAATATGTAAAGAGAAAGACTTTTAACCCTAAACAAAATAGTTTTCAAAAGCAATCTAAAACTAAAAGAGTTAGGAGTGTATGGGTTCCTAAGGAACTTATAGTTTCTAACAATATGAATGCTATTGCTTCTTGGATTCCTAAAGGAATCAAGATTTTGGGAACTAATATTTATGGACCCAAAATGATTTGGGTACCAAAATTCAAAACTTGATCTTTGTTTGTAGGGGGAGCAATGCTACAAGGTCAAAACCACAAGTCAAAATTCTTGGTACCTTGATAGTGGTTACTCAAGACACATGACCGAAGACAATAGTAGATTCTTGGAGCTCAAACCAAAGAGTGGAGGTGTAGTGACCTTTGGTGACAACTCCAAAGGCCACATTGAAGGAATTAGCTCCATTGGTAATCTCTTAACTCTCTTATTAAAAATGTTCTTTACGTCAATGGTCTTAAACATAATTGTTGAACATTAGTCAATTGTGCGATAAGGGTTTTAATGTTCATTTTGATGCTAATGGGTGTAAAATCATGAACATTAAAACAAATCAAATAATGCTCATAGGTCATCGCATAAGTAATATCTATATGGTGCGTTTAGATGACATACATACATCCAATGCATGTTTTGTGGCACATAATAAAAATGATACATGGTTGTGGCATAGGAAACTAGGACATACTAGCATTAATGTTTTATAGAAATTGGTTTCCCTTGATCTAGTAAGAGGTTTACCTAAGCTAAAGTTGTCTAAAGATAAAATTTGTGATGCATGTGCTAAGGGTAAACAACAAAGAGCCTCATTTAAATCCATTAATGATGTTTCTACTAATAGATGTTTACAATTGATCCATATGGATCTCTTTGTGCCTATTAGGACTATGAGCTTGGGTGGTAAGTCATATGAATATGTGTTAGTAAATGACTATTCTATATACACTTGGGTTCTCTTCTTAAGTACTAAAGATGAGGCTTTAGAAAATTTCATCACGTTTTCAAAAATCACCCAAAATGATCTTGATCTTAAAATTTCACATGTTAGAACGATCATGGAATCGAATTTCAAAATATGGGTTTTAAAGATTTTTGTAATGAAAATGGTATTAGCCATAATTTTTCGGCTCATCGTACTCCTCAACAAAATAAGGTAGTTGAGAGGAAAAATATAACTTTAGTAGAAATGACTAGGACCATGCTTTGTGAAAATAATTTACCTAAATATTTTTGGGCGAAAGCCACTAATACGGCTTGCTACATAATTAATAGAGTAATAATTAGTCCTATTTTGAAGAAAACATCTTATGAGATTTTAAAATCCAAAAAGCCTAACATTTGCTATTTCCATCCTTTTGGTTGTAAATGTTTTGTTTTAAACAATGGAAAAGATAATTTAGGTAAATTTGATGCAAAAAGTGATGAAGCTATTTTTCTAGGTTACTCTTCAAACTCTAAACCCTATCGAGTATTTAATAAAAAAACTTTGGTTGTAGAAGAGTCTATACATGTTGTTTTCGATGATAACCCCCTTCCGAGGAAGAAATCTTGTGAAGATGATGATGTAGGGATCATTGAAGCCGTTGGTGGAGAACAAACATCAAAGGTGGATGAGATTCCAAACAAAGAAGATGAAACACAAGATCCACCTCTTGAAGCCTTGTAGGATTTGGCTCTAGAGGAAAAGAAGGTCACCTACCCAAGGAGTTCAACTATGTCAAAGGTGGTAAAATTTTGGGTGATCCATCCAAAGGGGTAACCACTAGATCCTCTCTCAAACTTATAAATAATGTTGCGTTTATTTCATGCATTGAGCCTAAAAATATCAAAGAAGCATTAAAAGATGATTTTTGGATATTGTTCATGCAAGAAGAACTTAATCAATTTGAGAGAAGTCAAGTATGGGCATTAGTTGATAGGCCTAGAAATCAGTCTACTATAGGAACTAAATGAGTCTTTAGAAACAAACTAGACGAGAGTGGTAACATAGTGAGAAACAAGGCTAGACTTGTTGCTCAAGGTTACACTCAAGAAGAGAGAATATATTTCGATGAAACTTATGCACCCGTAGCTAGGATAGAAGCTATTAGGATGCTTCTTGCATTTGCATGCTTTCATAATTTCAAGCATTTTCAAATGGATGTTAAAAGTGCATTCTTAAATGGTTTTATTAATGAAAAGGTGTATGTTGAACAACCACCGGGTTTTGAAGATCCAAAATTTCCAAACCATGTTTTTAAATTGACCAAAGTCTTATATGGTTTAAAACAAGCTCCTAGAGCTTGGTATGAAAGGCTTTCAAAACTTTTTAATTAAAAGAGGTTTTGAAAAAGGCAATGTGGATACTACACTTTTCATTAAAAGATATGATAATGACATCTTAGTAGTTCAAATATACGTTGATGATATTATTTTTGGTTCTACTATTAAGGTTTATTGCCAAGAATTTTCTAAGCTAATGCAAGGTGAGTTCGAGATGAGCATGATGAGGGAGCTCTCATTTTTCTTGGGGCTCTAAATCAAGCAAAGGAAGGATGACACCTTCATCAATCAAGCTAAGTACATTAAAGATATGCTCAAGAAGTTCAGCTTGGAGAACGTAAAGCCTCAAGCCACTCCAATGAGCTCATCTATTAAGCTTGACAAAGACGAATGAGGTAAGTGTGTCGATTCCAAGCTTTATCGTTGAATGATTGGCTCTTTGCTTTACCTTACCGCAAGTAGACCCGATATCATGTTTAGTGTTTGCTTGTGTGCTAGGTTCCAAGCTAGCCCTAGAGAATTGCACCTAGTAGCCATTAAGAGGATCCTTAGATACCTTAGAGATACACATAGTTTAGGTCTTTGGTATCCTAGAGACTCTTCCTTCAACCTTCATGCTTATTTGGATGCGGACTACGGAGGATGTAAGATAGATAGGAAAAGTACCTCCGGAACATGTCAATTCCTAGGTAGTATGCTCGTATATTGGTTCTCTAAGAAACAAAATAGCGTAGCCTTATCTACCACCAAAGCAAAGTACATATCCTTAGGGAGTTGTTGTGCTCAAGTCCTTTGGATGAAGCAACAACTATTAGATACCATACCCCTTTAGTGTGACAATACTAGTGCCATTTATCTCACTAAAAATCCCATCCAACACTCTAGAACCAAGATCATAGAACTAAGACATCATTTCATTAGGGATCATGTCTTAAAGAATGATGTAACTCTAGAGTATGTCTATACCTTGAACCAATTAGCGGATATTTTTACTAAACCATTAGATAAAGAACGATTTTGGACCTTTAGGAGAGATTTAGGTTTAACAAGCCTTCCTTGACCCTTTAGAGTCCCAAACAACCAAGAATTTGCTTGAATTGATTTGATTGCCATGTTTATGTAATCCGTGCCACTTGATGCATATATGCCTTTAGTTAAGGGGAGCTTGTCTATATTCTTAACCTTCATCCTGTTCATTCATCATATACATGCATTTCGGTTCAAGTAAAATTGAACTTTTGAGCAATTTGTGGCTAAAAATGTAATTTTTGGGTTATTCATATCGAAACAGGTTAAAGTGTATCGATACACTATTCTTGACTCAACCTAGATTGCATTTCTCAGTACAAGTGTATCAATACACACCCAAACGTATCGATAGGGCTCAATAATATGTTTTGATACAGGTATGTCTGCATTGAAACGGTCCCTGTGTTTCGACACATCTGTATCGATACGCCATAAGGGGTATCGGTACGCGCGGGTGCTGAGTCTTTAAATGAGCCTTTAATGAGAATCCAACTTTAAATCAATCTCTTTAAACCCTTTTTCATCCGAAACCCTAACTTTTCAAACTATAAATACCCTTCAAATCCTCTTGTTTTTCACACAAGTTTTTGAGGGTTTTTGTTCAACAAACCAAGTCTAAGACCTCTCATCAAATTGGTGCATTATCATCCATCCATTCTTTCAAATTCCTCAAATCAAGGTATAAACTCTTTCTTTTTTCCTTTTATTTTCATTTAGTTTAACATACTGTTTTTAACAAATTTTTGTACAAAAAGTATACTAATAATATGTGTTTTAAAGTATTTGCAAAAATTCTTTCAAAATCCAAATTTTTTTATTCGAATATAAAAATTATACCGTATATTTTTAAATCTATTTTTCTAGATTTCTGTTTACCAAAATCTTTCAAAAATTATATTGTATAGTTTTTCATTAATACCTTGAATTTTGGATTACATATTGGATTGAATTTGATAATTTATGCATACATATGTTTTGTGCCTTAACTTATTTTCAGATTCGATATGGCACCACAAAAAAGAGGTCGAACAAACGAGGTTGGCGAGTCTTCTACTGAAGATAATTCAGCACGTTCTAATCTCAGTGTCATTTATCAAAAGAGTTTTGCAACCCCGGCGGCTCTAAACAACTTCAAGCAATACCAAAATTATAAAATCCGCCGCGAAAGAGTAACATCTATCCCTTTTTTAAATTCTGAACGTTTCAAGTTCAAATACCTTCCTCTTTTACATCGTTGGAACTTTATGTCTTTTTTGTCAATCCCCAGGGTTTTGTACCACAATCTTGTTTTGATTTTCTTTGCCAATGCCCGGTGCATCCCCAACCAAGATCGTACTAAAGTTATTGCTATTGAGTCTTTCTTAATGAGGAAGAAATTTCGGATAAATGTTCAAACCATTGTTAATGTTTTTGGGTTCGAAGATGAAGACTCTTTGGGACATGTTCTTGGCGGTTCCATTACGGTTCTAGACGCTCATGATCGTTTCTTGCATCTCATGATCACTTGGTGGTTTCGGCCATCCGGTGGAAAGTTTTCCACTATTCGCCAATTGGATGAGTTTTGGATTCGATGCTTTCGTGAAGAGAAGCAGCCCAATCTTGCTTGAATTATGTTTGTGGAGCTAGTCTACCTTATCCAACATCGACACACCTCTCTTGTTGCATCATTCACTTATGGGACAGCTTTGAGTTACATGTTCACTCAATTAGAGATTGATTGCTCTCAAGATCTTTCCAAACCTCTTACCGATCCCATTGATGAGTGATCTCTTGTTCGTTCAAAGTTCCACTATTTTAATGGTGAGTGGTTACGTCTTGCTGAGCTTCTACACGATGCGATTCCTGAAGTATTGAAAGTTCCTCCTCCAGTCGCCCCTCGAGCTTCGATTACTCCACAGGCTATGGGCACTCTCATGACTTATCTTAATGAGCAATTTACTTCATTGAGGACAACCATGACCGAAGGGTTTGCGGCTATTGATACTCGATTTACTTCCTTAGAGGATCGACTTCAAGCCATAGAAAGCCAACAAGGTTCGATGGATATATCCCTTATGGCTTTCCATGGAGAATGAAGACAATCTCAAGCTAACCAAACCCATGATGAAGATCAAGACAAGGATGAAGAGGATGCTCCCCAGACATTCATTTCGTTGCATGTCATATTAGACTTTTCTTTTTATGCACCTATGTTAATTACTCTATGAACCTATGCTTTGATTTTAGTTTTGTTTGGATTTGGATTATGTTGCCTTAATGATATTTATGTTGCTTAGATTATGCTTTGAATTATGATAAGTATGATGCATTGAATTATCCTTTACTATAATTGATTTTGATCAAACAAAAAAGGGGAGAATGTTTATAAGCTAAATTTTTTAAACTATTTCAAAACCTAGCTTACTCTAAGGGGGAATAATTTCAAAACACTTAAAAATTTGCTTTGGATTTTGTTATATCAAAAAGGGGGAGATTGTAAAACCTATGATGATTTTGATATAACAAATATTTTTCAAAGTCTTAATTGTAAAGCAAACAAATTTTTAAAGTGTCCCAAACTAACAAATATTTTAAAGCATATTTGATTCTAAGTCAAAAAAAACTTAAAGCCCTAAAATTTTCTAAGTGTTTTAAAGGCTAAACTATTGAAATACGCCGAGGCGTATCGATACAATTTTTGAAACATTGGCCACTGTAAGCATCCGTTTCAATACGACTATTTCTGTATCGATACGGCCTTCAAATGGGCTAAGTATTTTTCCTTAGGTGTTTTGATACGGTTACATTCGTCTCGATACTGCCTTCATACTGGGTTTAAGTTTTAAGCATCGCGTACCGATACGCCACTAGGTGTTTCGATACGCTTCAAAGATTTTCTCAAATATCAGCATCTAATGACTTAGCCATTGGAGTCAATTATTGGGAAAGACCAATTTTAAAATGTCGTTAGACCCGTATCCATACACCCTCAATATGTACCGATACAAGTTCAGTCAGTAGCTCAAGCGAGCAAAATTGCATCGATATGGCTTCTCCAGTATCAATACGCCCTTTTAGTTACACTGATACCGTACCGATACGCTTCCCCGCGAATCGATACGCCCCTGTTATTTTGTGCACAACAGTTCTTTCTTCTTATAGACATGTATCGATACAAGCCTTCATGTACTGATACGTATGGTTGATCAAGAGCATTAATTGCGCGGAAAATGCAACCCAACATCTACAATAATGATCTCAACCACCCAAACGGCTAGAAATTAATGCAAGGGTATAAAAACAAGTCTCAAAAGCATCAACAACAATTATTGAACCTTCAAGCAACATCCAAACCTTTGTGCCTTATAGAGTCATATCTTTGTACCCAACTCATTGGAGTTCTTCATTGTAAATCTTTATTTAGAGTTTGGGTAGTGTTTTGATTGTAATTGGGCAATATCCATATTGTAAGAGATATACTCAGATTGCCAACTTCTTCTTTGTATTGAGAGATTTCTTGGGTCAATCTTTGGGTAGAAAGATTGACCAATTGTAAAGGTTACCTCCTAAGCCTATAAAAAGGGGAAGAAAATCTAGTAGATTTTGTTGAAAATCCTTAGTGGGAGCTAAGGTAGTAAATGTAGAGCTTGTTAGAAGCTTGAATCACTATAATTGCCTTTGTCATTCATTTTTCAATTTCCATTTTGCTCCCTCAAATTTTAAATAGCCAATTCACCCCATCTTGGCCAAATCACTATCATTTGATCCACTCATCATAGTCCCCACTAAGGATTTCACCAATTCACTAAGAATTCTTCCCCTTTTCTAGGCTTAGGAGGCAACCGTTACAACCGATCAAAGCTTTCTACCCAAAGCTGGATCAAACCCTCTTATACAAAGAGAAGAACAAAGCAAACTAAAATCCCTCTTAAAGGCATGTGTTTGCACTCTAAAACACTCACCCAAATCCTAATACACTTGAGTATACATTGACAACTAAGCTCAAAAAGTGTAGTCTATACAAGAATAGAAAATTTAAGCACTAAGACTTGATTACAATCATAAACATGTTGGCTTTTGGATCATTAGTTTCTTTAGATGCTTCTTGAGGTCTTTTATACTCCTAATTGAGTTTCTAGTTGTTGGAGACTGCTGGGATTGAATTGGAGCCGTTGGAGCCTTTATTTCCCACATTAAATGTTGTTTTGGTGTTGTCGGTATCGGTACTCGAATACTCGTATTGATACACACATGTTTTGGGAAATAACCGTTAGAGCTAAAAAATAAGGCATGTTTCGAAACTACCAAGGGGGTTTCGAGACCACCATGCCTGTACCGGTACGACAAAAGCTATATCGGTACGATTTTTGGTTTCTGGAAATGGTTTGCATATTCGTATCGGTACGGGCTAAAAATGTACCGGTACGGGCCTTATAAAATCGATATTTTGGTCATTTAAAAATGTTTTAAAACATGTTAAAAATCTATGAAACCATTTCAAACATATTTCCAAGTTGTTTGGACTTTAAATAAGTTTTCAGAATATTCAAATAAGTCCAAAAATATTTTCCAAATTATTATATCAAAATAAATATCCTAACAATATAAATGGTGTAGAATGAAATAAACTTTCCTAGTGTAGTATCATAAACAACTGCAAATGGTCATTTTAACTCAAAATATAATTATTCAAACAAATTTAAAATATAAATATTTTATAAAACAAATGTATTTTAATTAGTTAATAATTTCTATTATAATTAATATTTTTTTTCAGAAAAATAATATAATTAACTTAAGTTATGATTTAAAATAAAGGCTTAATAACCAAATAGGTGCTCAAACTATACACGTGGTTCACTTTTGGTGCCTAACCTATTTTTTGCTCTAAATATATGCCTAAAGTTTCATTTCGATCATTTTAAGTATCTGATTGTTAAAAAAAATGTTGGCCAATTAAAATGTGATACATGACATGTTTTAATATATATTCTAATAATGTTTCAAATTAGTTGATTGAGGTAGTGGTCGTTGGTTACAGCTTCAATGGTGGCTTTTAAAGCAAGGTTCAAATCTCAGGGATGGATACCAAAAATTGTTTTCTTTTTTATTTTAGGGACTAGTTTAGAAAAAGACTCATAGTTTGAAGACTTCTTGTGCAATTAACTCTAAAACATCCCGAAATCAAATTTAAAAAAATATCAATTTTAGGGACTAACTATTATTTATCCCAATTTTGACGATAGTGTAAATAAAGTTGACTAACCGAAAAGAATGGATAGTACGTGTGCTTCTTTAGCCTAATCTTTTCAAGTCCATTAAGGCCCAAATAGTTCTTAAAATATAGCTCATGTCCGATATTTGTTTCAATCTCCCCTACCATTTCATGTGAAACTTGATAGTTTTACTCTATGTTGCATGGATACGAATACGGGTACAGAGACGAATACGAGGACGAGAAACAATAATTTTCAAAATTACAAGGTACGGGTACGATAGAGGTACGACAAATGTAAAAAAATTCAATACATATAATCATAAAAAACATTAAAATTCATAGTAAATTAGAAAATCTAATGATTTGCATGAATTGAAATGAAGTCCAAGTTAAATTCTCATTAGTTGTGGTGGTCCCTCCTTCAAATAAAATCTAATAATTTTGTGATTCCTTTAAAAAGATATTAACAAAAAGGCTAAAGGGTGAAATTTGCCCATGTAGTAATCCGAAAACAGCAATGTCGCTCATACTTTTTATTTTTCGTAATTTTGCCCTCAAAGTCAGTCAATTGTAGCAATGTTGCCCTTTGACCGACATTGACCGTTAAAGTGCTGACGTGACAGTTAACGATGAAGTCATTCATGTAATTTTGCCCTTAAAGTCATTCAATTACAGCAATTTTGCCCTTAGTTTATTTAGTTTTGGATAAAATTGGATAAATAATTTAATTTTTTGAGTTGAACTTTTACAAACAAAATATATGAAAAATCGATTAACAAATTGGTGTAAATATCCTTTGGGTCACTGGTAATTTTAAAAATAAGCAAAGTGAGAACTCTCATAAAAATCAAAATATTCTTATTTTTTTAAAAAAAAATCATAAACTTAATAAAAATAAATAAGATATTCAAAAAATTTATTGAAAATAAAAACTAATATAAAAATTAAAATATATTAGGAATTATAAAATGATAAAATATAAATAAATAATCTAAAAGTATTTATAAAGTATTAAAAAATTTAACAATTTCATCAAATGATAAAACATAAATATAAAGTCATAAATATAAAAAAATTAAAATTTCAAAATATTTAAAAAACCATTGAAAAAGTTTTTTACTGTTTCTGGTTATGCTAAGCCAACTAATATTCCTTGAACATATTTTTAAAGGAATCATCATTCCATTAGATTAATAATAAAACTTATCAAATATTAATGAACATCAGTTTGATGTAGAAAAGCGAAAGAAATTTTGGTGGATATGTTCAATTTTTAATACTTTATAAATACTTTTTAATTTTTATATTTATATCTTATCATTTTATAATTTCTACTACATTTTAATTTTTATATTAATTTTATTTTCATTAATTTTTTGAATATTTCATTTATTTTTATTAAGTTTATAATTTTTTTTTTTAAAAATGAAGAATATTTTGATTTTTTTGTGAGAGTTCTCACTTTGCTTATTTCTAAAATTACCAGAGAACCAAAGGATATTTACACCAATTTGTTAATCGATTTTTCATATATTCTGTTTTTAAAAGTTTAATTCGAAAAACTAAATTATTTAGCCAATTTTATTCAAAAACTAAATAAATCGTGGGCAAAATTGCTGCAATTGAATGACGTCGAAGGCAAAATTGCATGAATGACTTCACCGTTAACTGTCATGTTAACACTTTAATGGTCAACGTCAGTCAAAGGACAACATTGCTGCAATTTACTGACTTTGAGGGTAAAATTACAAAAAATAAAAAAGTATGGACAACATTGTTGATTTCAGATTACTATAGAGGCAAATTTGACCTTTTAGCCAACAAAAAAATAATAATTTCCTATCTATTTTTTTATTTTTAAAAATACTTTAAATCAAATAATATTTTAAAGCTATGAAAATTAGTTTATTAAAATAATAATACTTCGTACCCTAGTTTTGGGTTTCCTATTTTCCTTTTTTGTCAACCACTTCCCTTCAGTTCAACATAAACAAAACGGTGTAGTTTTAGGGTTCTATGTAAACGTTGTCGTAAGAGTTAAAACCTTACTCGCAACTGCCATTTCTTATTCCTTTTTCTTCCTTGACTATTGTTTCTTCATCCTCTTTTTCTGATTGTTTCTTTTGTTGTAGTTTTCAATCGCGTTCCAACTCGAAATTTTAACACCTTGGGTACGCGCGTTTAGTAAAAACGCCATCCCCGAAACGTCTCCTTCGATCTCCTAGCCAGAAATTTAAAAAGCGCACATGGCTGCGTTTTCGGTTGCATCGCATTTATCACGGTTGTGAACATAACGAATACTGTTGCGATTACTGCGAGTGCCGCGGTCGTGATTTTTTTTTTAAAATCCGCACATCTTATTGTAAAAATATAATAATTATAAATATAAATATAGAAAATCACTTTTCATGATGTTTAGAGTCCTTTCTAACATTTACAAACTTGTAATATTATGATAACATAATTTTACAATCATTAAAGGACTAAATTGCGAAAAGAAAAATTTACTCTATAAAATTAGATAAAATCAAAGACTAAAATAACAAATATAAATAGTGGTGATTAGCATGGCTGAAATAAATAAAAATAAATTTAATTTTTAAAAAATAATAAAATTATAACAATAAACAAGTAATAGTAATAATACAAAATAATACTATATAAGTATGAAATAAGTATAATAAAATAAAATTTTAATGATAATAAGTGTACAACATAATATATAATGTATAAAGAGTATATAAGTTTACAATATTATATTTATTAAATATAATAAATATATTTTTTAATTGAGAATATAATAAATGTACAATATAATATAAATAATAATTATAATATTCAAGTAGTGGAATAATTAGTGTCGGTTTCCAATATGCATTTAATTCTTTCATTTCCTTTTTAGTTTTTCTAGGTAGTGTAGTGTCGGTTTTCAAGACCAATTTAATTTATTCTGTTGGCGTTTGTATTTTACTTAGAGTCAAGGCCTTTGATGAATATATTATTTTAATAATAAAATTAACTTTTACCATTTAAATACTAAAAATTGTCTTTCTACTTTTTTTCACTTTCCATAAACCTATTTTTTCTTTTCCTTTCTTTTTTATTTTTACAACTTCATCGCGCTTTTATACAATCATTCGAAGGATCGTTCGGATCTGGTGGACGACGCTTGGATCACCGATAATAGTAGAAAATACCAGTTAAAATCGTCTTTTGAAGATTATTTATTTATTTTTCTTTTTTTGAGAAAATATCTATATTTTTTCTCTGTTAATCGTTAACGGGAATAACGGTATGTTATCGCCGCAATCGGACATTACCCGTTAGATTGCGGACAAAACCTGCCGATTTTGGTGTGAATTCGATTCCCAGGGCAATTTTCGACGATCTTAGTTTCAGACGGCAGCGATACCGCTATATAACGACCGTGATCGCGAATTGCTTTTTAAAACTCTGATTTGATGCTTAATTAATCTGTAATTCTGAGGTCAGTTGAAGATTTTATGTAAGTGTGTATATATATGGATATTTTAGCACTTATAATTGAAAAATGTCTTTTTGTTATTTTCAAGCTAAGAATTCATTGCAAATTCAGTTTGAGCAACTTCACAATATTTAGATATGTGAAGACCAGAGATTTAAATCTCAGTTGCGGTCACGTTTTCAGTCGCGTCGCGATTATTGCGGTTGCAGACATAACAGAAACTATTGCGGTTATAAAAAATTAGAGTATTTTCAGTTAGAGTGTTGGACAAAAAGTTACTTTTAATTATTTTTAGAGTATTTTTCAATAGATATAAACTTATATTACTGAAATTAAAAGACTATATTGAACAAAAAGTAAAAAATTATACTCTAAATTAAAAACAAAATTCAGAAACTGAAGTAACAAAAATAAAAATAGCATGGCTGAAATAAAATTAACCTATACCTTAAAAACACGCTAGCATTTCATAATTTAACCGTCGATTTCAATTACCTTGATGGTTTTTTTTTTTATCAAATTAATATTAATAAAATATGATAATAAAATATTAATAACAAAACCTAAATCCCTCTTTGTTCTTCGTTTTCTCTTTGGCTTTCAAACCCTAAAAGGGTTGTTTTCACGCCGTCGTCATCAGACCAGCATCTAGAGCCGCGCGATTTCACCTCTTGTCGTCGGCGCGCCGTCAATCCCCTCTCCTCAACGTCGACCAATCCTCTCCCTGTAAGTCTCATCAGCTCGCCTCCCTTTACACTCTCACGCTCAACCTTATCGCCCGCCAATGGATTTTTTTAGATTTTACAGTAACGGGAGAAAACGGGGATAGCGGCCCGTTACTACCGTTATTTACCGCTACCCGTTAAATTACGGCCGCGATCCACCGCTACTAGTGTGATTCCGCGTCCCACCGTTGTTTTCGCCGATAGCGGTTTCGGCCGGCGGCGTTACCGCTAAATAGCGGCCGCTACTATATTCAGAGAATTTTTTTTTTTTGTTTCTTCACAGTCACACCCATTTTCATATTAACAATATGTTATGTTTTTTATTTCTTAATTTTTTTAACCAAAAACTCTTTTTAATTTTATCAAAAAATAATTTACTCTAAATGAATGCTACAAAATAATCCTTTCATTTTAAACCACAAATTGGCAGATTTTCGTTTCTTTTAAACCCTAAACCCCAGCCATGTTCTCAGCGGTTCTCCTACGCTCCAAAACCCTCTCGCTTCTCCGTTCTCAAATTTTCACCCGATTCATGGGAGGCGGTCCACGGACCTTCCCCGGCGGCCTCAACAAGTGGCAATGGAAGCGCCTCCACGAAAAGAAAGCCAAGGAGAAAGAGAGAAAGCTCCTCGACCAGGAGAAGCAACTTTACCAAGCTAGAATCCGATCCCAAATCCGATCGAAACTAACCAGGAAACTTGACCCCAGTCCTGAATCTGCAAAATATAACCCCATGAGCCCCAACGACCACATCAAAGTTCTGGCTGATCGGTTCATGAAAGAGGGAGCAGAGGACTTGTGGAACGAAAACGATGGTCTGATGAACTCAGAGCAAAAGGAACGGCCACAATTCATTGAATCGGTTAGAAATCCACGGTCAGGATTAATCTATACACCGCTTAATATTAAGGAACTTGTATCTGATTGTCGAAGAGAGAATGTAAAACTGAGTGGTGTAAATAATAATCAATTTATTAAGTGGAGGAGCTATTCAGTTCAGGCTAACGGGAAATTCAAGATGAAGGAGATGAAGGAGAGTTCTTTTGCTGGGACTCAATCATACTTCAGCTCAAAGGATGATTCTTTGAAGCATTTGGGGCATAATAGTATAGCACAGAGAAGGTTCAGGAAGAATGAGACTTCTTCTAATCAAGATAAATCTGATTCTGTGTCAAATGATAATTCATTGAAGCTTTCTGGTCCTGGTGATAAAGTCGAGAAGGTGAATTTTCAGAGTGGTCAGAAGTTTATAAAGAGTAGGAATGGTATGCCGAAAAGGAGATTTAGGAGGAATGACAGCTCATCGAGTGATTACGAATGGGATTCCGATTTGGAAGATGAAGTGGAAGGTGTTGGGGGTTGGAAGGATGTTAAGAAGTCGGGCAGTAGTGCTTCATTGGGAAGGTATGACGTGAAGATTAAAAGGAGAGTTCCATTGAAGGAACTTGAGAAGGAGATGGACTTTTCGGAGCAAGTGGCTATTCTTAGGAAGGAGTTGGAGAAGAAGAAGTTGGCTGAAATTGAAGAGAAAATGGGGGAGGAAGAAACGATTTATAGTAAAAAAAGGTAAGCTAAGATGGACTGCTTTAGTTATTGATGTATTTATGGTATGTTTTGGTGATTAGAAATTTGGTGAATCTTTGGGTTTTTGTTTCTACAGGTTTGATGAATGTGGTATATCCCCATTGACAGTCAAGGCACTTTCTGCAGCTGGATATTTTCAGATGACTCGAGTACAGGAGGCAACTCTTTCTGTTTGCCTTGAGGGTATGTGTTATTGATTTATTGGCCATTGTGTGATTCTGTATTTTTTTTCATAGAATTTACTCTATTATTCCATTAATTGTTTTAAAAAGCTTGCTCTGCTTTTCGATTTTACATTTGTTATAGATTTATTGCTAGTTTTTCATTCTTTGTGCCTTGGTTGCCCTTATTGCTAATGGTTACATCCAGCGGGCTATTAAAATTGATGTAGAAGTTCCTAAATTGTCAAGAACATGTCAGATTCTGGAAGCTCAATCTTTGACATCAGGTGTTTTAGGTAGTAGATCTGTAGAAGATGCAAGATTTGGTCTTATATAAAGGTGATTTTTTGAAGGCATACAAAACATAGGAATTTGAAGGTAGGGAAATAAAATATTAGCATTACAAATTATCACTGTTGCTTATGTGCCTTGCATGAAACATCACTCGGTTTCACATGGTCCATTGGGTATAAAAGAATTCTGTGTGGCACTGTGGGTAGGGTTTTTTCGCAATAGCTCCGGTACATTATTTTCTTTAACTCTTTTTCTAGTCATATTATATTCCTTTAAACATTTTCTGATTTATTTGATAAAAGTTGAAAATTCAAAATGCCAATCCTTGTTCTAATGTGGAGCAGAAAAAGATGCTTTGGTCAAAGCTAAAACAGGCACAGGAAAAACTGCAGCTTTTCTGGTACACTACATGTCCTTAGTTGTTATAGATGAACTTGTAGTTTCTTGTTTATTCTTCGAATTCTTTTAAAGACAAACAGCTTCCAGCAATTGAAACAGTTCTGAAGGCTGCTAGTAGTAATACCGTTCAGCGGGTGCCTCCAGTATTTGTTCTAATTCTTTGCCCCACAAGAGAGCTTGCAAGTCAGCTTGCTGCTGAAGCAAATGCTCTGCTGAAGTATCATAATGGCATAGGAGTCCAGACTCTAGTTGGAGGTACACGTTTCAAAGTTGATCAGAAGCGCCTTGAATCAGAACCATGTCAGGTTAGCCTATGCTTTATGTCTGACAATTCTTATAGCATTATAAAATGTTTCTAGAATCTTCTGCATTCTAATATCAGACGGTTAGCCTTCTCTAATTATCTGGGTTGAAACTTCTGCAGATAATTGTTGCAACACCTGGGAGATTGTTGGATCACGTTGAGAATAAGTCTACCTTGTCTGTGCGTTTGATGGGATTGAAAATGCTTGTACTTGATGAAGCTGACCTCTTACTAGACCTAGGATTTCGGAAAGATGTTGAGAAAATTGTTGATTGTTTACCCCGTCGAAGGCAGTCGTTGTTGTTTTCTGCAACAATTCCAAAAGAGGTTCTTTGTCCTTATATTTTTTGTAGACAAGGCCAATTTCTTTTATGAATCAGCTTAGATCTAAATTGTGCTTGATTATGCAGGTTCGTCGAATATCTCAGCTCGTTTTGAAAAGGGAACATGCTTTCATTGATACAGTGGGTTTAGGCTGTGTAGAAACTCATGATAAGGTATAAATGTGATAGGTTCATGCTTCTTTGTAAACAATGAATTTAAATAATCTAGATACTTAAAAGAAAAAAAAAATTTGTACCAAAGGTTTTGACAGCAGTGATGTTACATGCAGAATTTCCCTTCCTGATTGCAGGTTAAGCAATCTCTTCTTGTTGCACCACATGAATTGCACTTTCAGATTGTTCACCAGCTTTTGAAAAAGCATATATCTCAGGCACCTGAATTCAAGGTAAAATGTTTGACCTCTAAATTTTGATAGTTGCAGAAATTTTTGAGATCTAACTATTATAGCATGCAGGTCATTGTTTTTTGTACGACCGGGATGGTAACATCATTGATGTATTCGCTTCTTCGAGAAATGAAAATGAATGTCAGGGAGATCCATTCCAGAAAACCTCAAATCTATCGAACTCGTATCTCTGATGAATTTAGGGAATCTAAGAGATTAATTCTCGTTACATCTGATGTTTCGGCGCGAGGAATGGATTACCCTGATGTCACTTTGGTTATTCAGGTAACCTTTGAACCTAAAACTTTAGCATGTGCTGGCTTATCATGCAGTTCAAATTTTTGAAACGCATATGCATAAATACATTTACACTTCACCTTCCAAGTATGATATCATTGGACCATGATGAGAAATCCTGTAAATGATAAGATCTCTTGCAGCTTTTGAGCTTCTTCCACAGTTTAATTGATTCCTGAAAGTTAAGAAACTTTCTGGTTATCAATACATATATTGTGTTGTATCCCTCTATTATTTAAAAAAATAAAATGATATGAAATTGTTTTACTACTACCAGATGGGAATTCCTTCTGACCGAGAGCAATATATACACCGTCTAGGAAGAACAGGACGTGAAGGCAAGGATGGAGAAGGTATCTTGTTGATTGCTCCCTGGGAAGAGTATTTCTTGGATGAGATTAAGGACTTGCCCCACGAGAAACTATCTTTGCCGGATATGGACCCAGATGTCAAACAGAAGGTCTGCATCTAAACTTATAAAGTATCTTCTAAGTATTGATGCCATGTTTTTGAAAGTATATTTTGTTTTTTTTTTTTGTTTTTTATCAATAAGTTTTTATGGATATCCCATCCAGACTAACTGGTGAACTCCATTGTGGATGTGGCTAGGAGCTATGTTACCCGAGCTTAGGTGTGAGTGTCGGATATGGGTATGTATCCGACAAAGGTATAGTTAGATTTTTTAAAAGTTTTCTCATGTGTTTGGAGGATTCTTGGAGGTTATATCCTCATTTCCACGTGTCAAACATGAGTGTCGGATATGGGCACTTCAAGAACAATGAAGAGTCCAAGGAACATAGCCTAGGTGCATTAGATCCTCCCTTCTACCGAGAATGAAGTGATTTTAACAGAATGGATTTGGGCTTATCCCTTTCCATCTCTGGAAAGTGTTAAAATATTTATCTCAATTTCGTTTAAAAAATGGGATTTTTGTGTGTTTGTGTGTGTGGTGTCTAATGGTTGAATGTTTCTTTAATAACCGTCCATTACAAAAAGTTTGTAATGATTGTTGCAGTTGGAGTTTTCAATGGAGAAGATTGATGGTAGTGTCAAAGAAGCAGCATATCATGCTTGGCTTGGTTATTATAACTCGATCAGAGAAATTGGCCGGGATAAAACTACCCTTGTTGAGCTGGCCAACCAGTTTTCCCAGTCAATTGGCTTGCAAAGACCTTCACTCTTCAGGAAGACAGCGTTAAAAATGGGTTTGAAAGATATACCTGGAATTCGGATCAGAAAATAGCAGCAATTCAAGTAGTCTTATGCAAGTTGTAGAGGATGAAGATTGCAAATGGGGAACACATGCAACAGCCACTATCTGGATACTGGCACAAAGAAGTTACAAGTCTATCTCCTGCCTTTTTCCCTTTTGGTACGACTTTCTTCTCACATTTGTATTTGCACTGAATAGTCATTTCTATTGAATTGAATCTGTGATGGATGTTCTAGGATCTTTGGTTCTTTAGAGCCGTTCCGGGGTTTTTTTTTTGGTATTGCTAACTTAATTTAATGATTTTATTTTGTTTTTAATTGTAATTGGAAAATAATAAAGATGATACTTAAACTATTTCTATCACATGAAGCATGCCTCTATAGGTTTTGATCTAAAAACCAACAGAAGTTTTAAATAAAAAACTCAACCAGCCAATACATGTGACGCAACTCTCTGGTCTATGGTGGATCTCTTGGTGTGACCCAAGCTCCATCAAGGATCTTCTCCTCCAATGACTTGGCATTAACCTCAGGAGCAATGCAAAACATCGGTGGCTTTCTTGTTGCGTAGCGACTTCTTTGAGCATTTGGTTTGCTTGGAAAGCTGTTATCTTTGGTCGATTGAGGAAACTATTTTCTCTATCAAATTGCACTCTCTTTTGGTTCAATGCCTCAAGATGATGCTCTTTTCTTCCCTGATTCTGATTGGAGGGATCAGCCGCTGTTGTGCTTTTCTTGCTTACCTAAAAAAGCTCCCTCCTTGCAGCTTTCGTTGTCTCCTCCTGCTGGCTCTTTAAAGTTCAACGTTGACCACGCGGCTTGTGGTTGTACTGCTTTAGCCAGCTGTGGTGGTGTTCTTCGGGACCAGCACGGTGCTGTCATTGCTCTATTTTTTCAATAGTTAGTGGATCCAATAATTTATTAGAGATCCATGTTCACAACCATGTTCTCAAGAAGAATCTCAACTCTTAGCCCCCTTCTCCCCCCCCCCCCCCCAAACGACTAGCCGTCTATACGTACTCTATTAATATGTATTACTCATGAGAGTAGCATATATATTTCGAAATAGTATAGAACAGAAATTTATATCTATAATCTAATAATTGGGTAATTATACTATGCACAAATGCCTTAATTTTAGGGTTTAGAGATTTGTTTATGGTCTAGTGTTTGGGGGTCTAATTGTATGAGTTTTGAATTTATGGGGTGTGGTTAGAATTTAAGTTTTAGGGTTAAAATTTAGAGCTTATAGGTTAAGACCTAAACCCGTAATCATGTTACCCTAAACTATAACCTCAAACATCTAAATTCTAACTTCAACTCCTAAATTCTAACTATAAAAACTAAATTCTAAATCAATATACTTAAACTCCTAAAGTCTGAACCCTAATACAAACCCTTAAACCTTAAAATTAAGGTATTTGTAGAAATTTTTTATTTTCACCGTCAATGTATGAGATATTTTTCCATAATAATATATAAAAACACTAATTAAGAGAGAAAAGGAGTGCTTAAGTAATATTATATATTATAAATAAAATAGCCAATTGTTTATCATCAAAAAAACACTTACAATAGAAATCACTATTTGATGGAGTGGTTGAAGATGTTTATGTTGTCTTATCTTATATGTGTTCGAATCTCGACATATGTCTTGAGAATATAATTATCTTTACTTAATAAAAAGAATAATTAGTAATATCGACGGTAGATATTCTAATAAATACATCCTAATTCATAAACAAAATGGTATATTCTCAAGACTTTTGTATATTCCGTGGCTACCATTTTCTTAATCATCAAACGATCAAGTTAATGTCTGGCCATGCACCGGACATCATTGAGATCTAAATGCTAACTAGTTGGCAAGGTAATTTGTGCATAGAAAAGTCCCAACATATACATATATGTGTATATATCGAAACTGTGCTTATCCTCTGAGAACGTCTGTTTGATTTAATGTCATACTTAATTAGAAAAACATACACCATAAAAACATAGGTAGGCAATAGTGAGGTTAGAGGGACCCTGGACCCCAAAGTTTTAAAAAATTAACATTTGACTCCCAACGTTTTTTTTTTAAATAATTTGAAGTGTTCCGAAATTTCAAAATTCTTATTAATTTCTTTAAATATTTTTAATTAAGATATCTTCTATTTTTCTAAGCCTTTATTAAATCTCATTTTTTTAAAAATTAATTTTATTTTTAAGTTTTTTAAAATTTTAAACAGACATCTAAATTATTTTATCAAAACCCGACTAAAGTACTATTACGAATTTACGATGCTATTTATTTGAGTAAGGAAACAAGGTACGAGACGTACGATAAAGATGCGTAGAAAAGTCTACAAAGCACGTGATGAAAATTTTGGTTAGCCTTATCTGTAAAGACGACCAAAGACCAAGACAATATGTGCAAGTTTGGGTTTGCTGTCATAAATTGCCATCTAATCATGACATTTCTCCTACTCTTTCAGATACATATTGATTTTTGAAGTTTCGTTTCGTGCAGGTAACTAATGTTCGGGGAAAGGAATTTAAGAATTGGTCATTTTTTTGCAAGGTGATATAAGAGCAAGGGTAAACATTTGATCCAGTCGAGCCAAAGAATTTTAAGTCAGTCGAATTTACGTATTATATTTTGATTTAAATTTTAATTGGTAATTAAGTTGAGTTTTATTGTAATTCTAGTGGTTGAAGATTACTTGGTAATTACAATTCACTCTAATGAGTAAATATCTATTTTAAATAGAAAATTTTATTGAATAAGGTTTCTTGACAATCAAGTATTTGAGTCTATAAATATAATAGACATGAGAGATATGAGAGAATGAGAGATAGAGAGAGAATTACGCTAGAGAGATGTAACCACTTTTAGGTTCTCTACAACTATTGTGACTACGTTGTAGAGATGGGTACTGTAGGAATGTTGGGAAGAGTATTTTAGTTCCACCGGGTCATGATATTTGTACACCAGGTTTTGAGATTACATGGGTTATCATGTATTTATACTCTCCGTGTTCTCTACGTTAATAGTGGATTGTTCGTTTCTATCGTTCGTAGAGGTAGGCTGTGCCGAACCACGTTAAATCTTGTCTCCTTTGCATGTCTTGGCGTATGTTGTCATCGCTTTTATTATTTTTTCGCATACTAAATTCCTAACAAATGGTATCATAGCTATGGTTCGAGCTGCGCGTTTTAGAAGGAATTTTTGCTGCGGATTTTACGGAGCGATGTTGGAGACATGCCAGAGGAGTATTGTTGCAACGAGCTTTCAGTTGTATGAGGAGTAATTCTCAATCGATTCAACGAATACTACGCAAGAATTAGAGTTGTTGAAGACTTGGCGGCGGTGCTTCAACGGATATTTGGCTAACGTAAAAATTGAACATGTTGAAGACTTGAAGACCAATGCTCGAATAGAATTTGTGTCAAGGGAGAGATTTGTTATATTTTGACTCAAATTCTAATTGGTAATTAAGTTGAGTTTTATTGTAATTTTAGTGGTTGAAGATTACTTGGTAATTATGATTTACTTTAATGAGTAAATATCTATTTTAGGTAGGAGATCTTATTGAATAAATTTTTTTGGCCAAGTATTTGAGTCTATAAATACAGACTAGGTTTAACCTTTTAAATTATGATAAACATAAGAGAGATGAGAGAATGAGAGATAGAGAGGGAATTACTTTGGAGAGATGTAACCACTTTTAGGTTTTCTACAATTATTGTGACTATATAGATGGGTATTGTAGGGATGTTGAGAAGAGTGTTTTGGTTTCACCGGGTCATGAGATTTGTACACCGGATTTTGAGATTACATGAGTTATCATGTATTTTTACTCTTCGTGTTCTCTACGTTTATAGTAGATTGTTTGTTTCTCTCGCCCGTGAAGGTAGGCTATGTTGAACCACGTTAAATATTGTCTCTTGTGCATGTCTTAGTCTATGTTGTTATTGCTTTGGTTATTTTGCCGCATACCAAATTCCTAACCTTACGAGTTATATTTTATTTTCTTTTTAGAGTTGAGTCGAAATGTTCAAGTTAATCTCTATATTAAATTGTAAATATTTATAACGTTATGATAGTAAGTGGTTCCAATTTAAACGACTTTCTATAACTATTTACGATATGCAATATACATATATCAAACAAAATTGAGATACTCGATTCAAATTTAAAAATGAATCCACTAATTATTAAAAATCTCTAGTCATTCAAGTCATTCAAAGTCTTATTTTTATAATTCATTTGTTAGGTAAGGTGTTGCTGTGAGGTGTTCTGCAACAGCGTAAAATTTTTAGTATTAATATATACTTTTGATTTGTATGCATAGCTAATCCTCTAATACTTTGGCTAAATATTGTTGACCTACCAAAATATATGTCATCTGCTACTTCACGACTTGGAAATGTTCATCGGCACAGTAACAAGTTGCAAAGTTTTTGTGTCTTGAAACCCAGATTCATAGTACTCAACGTAAGGGTTATCTTTATTTGGTTTCGGCTCTTACTTCAAACAAAACACATCCAGTACATACGTGCAAACACGACAACATATTCATTATCATAATTCATAACCTTTTAGTTTTATTCCCAAGCGCGGTCATTCGTTCACTCCTCTAATCGGCTCTTGCTTCTGACTATCTCCAGATGAGACTAGCCTCTTGGGCAAAACACAACCCTGTAATTGGAACCACCAGGGCAAGTAAAGGTGCTCGTTGGATCATCCTGTGGGTAACTGTATGAATCAGGGCACTTTGCCTTGAAAAACCTTGAGAAATCGGTCGCACTACAGCTTCCTGGCCCTTGAGTGCAACAATATTGATTGGTCTTGAACACCGTGCACGGGTTGTTGCACCCACCAGGAGCCCTCAACTCATTTGGGCACTGCCCGTTGATGTCTGCGGTGCACCGGATGTTGTGACAACCGCCATTGGTTGGACCAAACACCATGGGGATGTTGAACCCATCGACTAGGGAAATGTCGTAGAAATCCAAGTTTTGGAATTGGTTAAGTGCGTATTCGGCCAGGGTATTAGGAGGAACACCCCAGCCTTGGCACTCTAGGAGTCAACCGCAGTCACCGGTCTGACAACGACCCCTACCACTGCCATCAAAATTGCAATTGGTTCGACCCCAAATACGAGCCATGGCCGTTCCAGCAGGCACATTGATAGTCCAACTTTGAAAAGGGTCTAGGCGGCGACCACCGCCGGGAGAGGCTGCTGCCCACACGGTGTAGGAGCATTCATTGCGGATCTCGAATTGAGCTGCATGGGAGGAGGAAATGAAAAGGATGGTGAAGAAGAGGAAGGAGGAGAATTGGGAAATGGTGAAGTAGCTCATGGTTGGGTTTTACTTGGGGATTTGTTCATTGGAGAGGGGGGTTTATATAGTCAAAGTACATGCGGCTTTGGGCAAATATAGAAATCATTGTCAAGGGTAGAGGCGGCTACTTGATCACATGGAAATCTTAATGAAGATAAGGCCACATATTAATTGGCTTAATAACTATTTCGGTACATGCAATATAGTTTAACCATAAAACACAATTGTTTTTTTGGCAATTGGAAACCTCTAGCCACCCAGCAGAAGGAAATGACGAATGAAACAACAACATGGGCTGCTTTCTTTGTATAAAACTTGCTTCAGTATTAACCCAACAAGTGATCTAGTAGAAAAATGAATGATGTTCATCTCAAAATATTCGAGTTCAACTGTGATGTTTATAGGTAAGGCTGTAAACGAACCAAACCGTTCGTGAACTGTTCAGCGAGAAATTCGTTTATATTTGTTTATTTATTAAACAAACGAACATGAACAAGGTTTTTTGTTCGTTTAATTAAATGAGCGAACACGAACAAAGGGTTTGTTCGTTCATTTATGTTCGTGAACATTCGGTACTTCGTTTGTTTATGCTCGTCCATTTATGTTCATTCGTTTATGTTCGTTCGTTTATGTTCATTCGTTTATGTTCGTTCATTTATTTTCACATATGTCTAAGGGTGTTCATTGTTTGGTTAAACCGAACTAATCGACCGAACCAAAACAAATTGGTTAATCTATTAGATAATTTTATGTTTTGGCTAATGATTAAGAGTTTTTTTTTAAATTTCAATTATCGATTAACTCGGTTTAAAATCGGTTAATTAATAAATTAATCTAACTAACCTAAAATATTAAATATTTAACACATTATATATGTTCGTTTATCATTTAAACGAACGAACATGAACAAATACGCTACATTTCTTAATGAACGAACACGAACAAGAAATTTTGTGTTCGTTTATGTTAGTGTTCGTTCATTTGTTCGGTTAAAGTTAAACGAACGAACATGAACACACCCTCATTCGTGTTCGTTCGATTCGTTTGCAGGCCTATTTATAGGTGTTGTCACTGATTTTTTCACCTCAGTTTTTATGTTGTTGTTGTTCATTCTCTTTATCTTTTTGTTATTATTTTTAATTATCATTGGTTGTTATCTTGTATATTGTTCTTATAATTATCATTGTTTTTAAATAGTTGTCATAAAACCCAAAATATATGTGTTAAGGTAAATAGTTTCATAGGGTCCATTTAATTAAGTACATAGACCATAAAGGCCTGTTTGGCCCGATAGTTAACAAAATTGAGTCAAAATAATAATCGAGTCTTTTTGGTATTTAGATAAACCCATTACATTAGAGTTTATTGCATTAAAAAAATAAATCACATGTCCATACAAAAAGGGGCCTGTTCGGCCCAATTTAAACAAAACTAAACCCTAATGCCCATCTAGTTGTTTTGTACGCAACCAAAGGAAGACCGTTGGATCGAGGGACTGATCCAATGGTGTAGATTGCGCCAGGCAGAAGAAGGATAAGCGCCGCATTCTCCTAGCCACTCGATCGGGGGGAAATCTAACGGTCTAAATCGCTCCAGAGCAGGGCATGCGGATCATCACTCACGCGTGGCAGCCACGCGCTCGTCGCTTCGCCTTCTAGTAGCCGATTCACCTTCTCCGATGAATACCCGAGCTAATTTCGTCACCAATTCCTCCTTGCCGGAGTTGAAGTCGCCAGAAGCATGCAAAAAGGGAAACAAGAGAGGTTAAATCCCAAAACCACAGCAGAGTCAACCAAATCTAATCCCTAAAATGAAGCCATGACAAGGATCAAGCATAATCTGTTTCAAATCAGAAGGAATTCGGATGATAATTAGGGATTCATGCTTGAAAATCAAGCATTCTTGTAACTATATAAACCCATTGTAATTCCACACAATACACAACAAAACAATAGAGAACGAAAATACATAGAGTAGACTTGAAAGACATTCGGATTTCAAAGTGTAGCAAGCAAAAGTTGTAAGTAATTTTAGAGAAATAAAGAAAGCTACCTTTTTTGGTAATATTCTTCTTATTTTTTAAGTTCAAAAGGGAAAAAGGATGGATTTTTCTTACCGATATTTGTAAAAACGCCATCGCGCATGCATCCTAGTCGTGGCTCCGATGATGAATATATGATTTGAGGCTCGCCGGATTCTGGGTAACCGATTTTAAAAGGAAAGAGACGGAGGCTTTTGCTTTCAGAAATTGTTTTTAAGAGAAATCAGAGTTTGAAAGTTTTTTTTATCGGAGTTTTGAGGAAAAGATCGAAAACACGCTATTTTTTTTAAATTTTGCCGCCAGTGCCGATGGAAGACGGTCGGCATGACAGATACACGTCGCGTTCTTCAAACAATGAAGAATACGAGGGAAAATGTTTCAGAGAAAAAATGATCTAATTTTGATCCATTTTGAAAGAGGTAACAAAAATGAGTTTTGTTTCTGTTTTTTGACTTAAAAACCAACACGGAAGCCCGAACCGTATCCGCGTTTTGACCCACGCCTATCCACGGGCTTTCAAATTTCATATTCCTTTAAAATTGGTCCTTATTTTAAATAAAAAAAACATTTTTATTTAAAATAAGATTTATTTCACCCCTCTTTCTATTTAATTGTGTTACTATTTTGCAATTTAATTGTTTTGCATTTATATATGTTTTGTTGTTTATTTTGTTTGTTTTAAAACCTTAGGAGTAGGTTCTCAAAAGCTTAAATTAGAGACCATGTGTAATAAAATTTCCTTCTTATTTAAATAAAATACACTTAATTTTACTTTAACTTAAATAGATAAAATAAATGTAGACATCTTTAGGGTTATTAATCACTGATTAGGTTTTAATTAAATTTTTTTAACACATTTAATTGTTTTTGTTGGTTTATTTAAAAAAGCAAAAATTAATTAAGGCATAGTCTTACCAAACAGAAATGATGGGTTAGCGCCATGAGTATTGGCGGTGATTGGAGTTCATTTTTCGGGCAGTAAGGCAGTTAAAATAGATTTACATTTATTAAACGGACGAATAAATCAAAAAAAATTCAAACTTGCGAATTCAAGTTTTTTTGAAAATATTTTTGAAATCAATGAGGTGCCAATTTTTGGGAGTTGTGGGGTGCTAATCCTTTCCCACACGTAATCGACCCCCAAACATGTTTTCTTGTTTTTTGCAGACCAAAATGTTATTTTCATAAATAAAGCGTTTTATTAAAATAACCCCTTTTTAAAAGTGATCTAATCACATTTTTTAAAAAGATTAGTGGCAACTCCGTATTTTGGTTTTCAAAAATGTTGGGCTCGAATAGGGTTGTGACAGCTTGGTGACTCTACTGGGGACAGTTTGTTTAAAAAAAACAAAAGAGGGCCAGGCCACAAATTGGTTTCAAAATATTTTTTTTAAATGGAATTTGCAAGTTCACAAAATTTTCAATTTATTCATCCATTAATTAATATAATTCTATTTTACGCATTCTAAAACTGTTTAAAAGCTCTATACTTGAGCTTCATCCAGTTCGTTTAAGTGGGGGGAAACGCTTTGCTTATGTTAGAATATTGATTCTCCATATGAGCCTAGCAAGTACCTTCGAGACTCATATGCCCTTTCTTTTCGTAAGTATATTGATCATTCGAGAAGGCATAAGGAAATGAGTCCTCATGAGTTGAACTTGGTTCGTTTGAAGCCTATAATGGATGAGAACCAGGGGCCTTGCTAACCTTAGTAGGGGACAACAAGGACAGCTCGAGTATCCTTTTAGAACCCAAACCATTTTGAGAATCTAGAGTCTACCCCAATAGAGCCATGTGAAAAACCTAGGGTTTTGAGTCTGGTCAAAATTATTTTGAAAAGATAATCCGTGGAGACATGTCCTGGAGTGTTGGAATGACTGCGCAGAATTATTTATGCAATAAAATTATTTTGGATCCCTCTTGTTTTCTTATATCTAATCATTTCCTTTTGTTCTGGTGTTTTGCATACATTATCATTCCATAACAAGAAGGGACTGGTTCTTTAAAATATCTACCCAATTAGAAAAGTTGTCATCATAGATGGAAGGATCCTGAAGTTTGAAGATAAAATGCAAAGGTTTATCATTGGTCTGAAGTCAATCAGGGTGCATTTGGGGATAGTTTGACAGTTGATCATGAGACAAAGACATCAAAATATGCCCATATCAGTCTCAAGCAGAATAATGTGCAGAAGTTGTGGAAATTTGGGAACACTTTGACTATGAGACCAAGCAGTCTTTCTATGAAACTTACGAAGACATAGCGTATTTTCTGTATGTAAGGGTCGATGAGCAGTTTCTGAAGGCTTTGGTCCAGTTCTGGAATCCAGGGTATTGCTGCTTTACCTTCAATGGAGAAGACATGATGCCCACGTTCGAGGAGTACTTGGCTCTGTTTAACCTACGCAAGGTGAAGAAGAATTGGGCCTATGCCAAGCCATCTAAGAACAAAAATCCGCACCAAAGGCTCACAGTTTTTGCTGGAATAAATGATGGATGAGTCAAAGGGTTGATACATAAAAGAGGTGGCAGTTTCTCCTTTCCCTGGTCAAGTATCAAAAACATAATTCCAGTCTACCCAGACAAAGAGAAGAAAGTAGATCTTCTGGCAATTGTGATTTATGGCTTGGTTATTTTCCCAAGGGTCATGAAAAACATTGATGTAGCCTTGCTTGACTTCTTTGAGCAGCTAAAGAGGGAAGTCAATCCGGTACCTACTATGTTAGCTGAAACTTTCATTTCATTAAATGCATACCGAAATGTGGAAGGTGTGCGCTTCGGAAGGTGTACTCCTTTACTTCAGGTTTGGGCCCTCAGCTATTTCTGGAAATGCCCAACTCTGACTCTATCAAATGTGTTCTCCCCAAACTTCTATCATCTTCGGGAATTCTTGGAAAAAGACTGGCTAGTTGTCAAGAAAAGCAAATGGGTTGATATTTTCAAAGACCGTCGTGATGAGGACATCAGATGAAGGGTTCCTTGGATGGGCCATGCCAAGGTTCTGTACAAATGTGGAAATTTCAACTTTCTAATGTTGTTGGGTTTATGGGGTAGAATTGGGAGTGCTCCTTTGTTAGTGTCCTGACAGTATGGTTCTCGTCATTTCATCCCATTCACTACCGGTCTTATCTCGTCGGAGTTCGAGCTCCAAGGTGAATTCAGGCAGAAGGTACAGATAATTAGTGACTCGTAGAACAATTGCTATTATATGAAGTTAGAGTTTGACAGTCACTGCATGTTTACCCCTGACTATGATGTTTGGAGGCACGCAAGAATGAATGACAAAGTCATATTACCTACACATGGACAAGCCAAGTCTTTAGAGAAACATTTGAAGGTGGTCCCTTCTGAAGTTGATATCCTGAGGGAGAAACTAAGAAGAGCCAAGTTGGGAATAGAAGCCTTGCAAGAGTAGAACCAGCGGGACAAGTTCGAGTCAAGCCTTGAGGTGGAAAAGTATAAAGGGGAAACGGATCGAGTGACGAAGTTGTACATGGACCTAAAAGAAAAGTATGAGATTCAGATGGTTGATTTCCTCAAATTTTAGAACACTTTTCAAAATGCTGACTTACAAAAGAGTCCAGAGCAATGGAAGAATGAAATAGAGCAGGCTGTGGGCAAGGAAAAAGAGGGCAGCAAATGAGAAATACAGACGGGCACTCGCAGAAGAAAGGAATAAAAGTAAACAAGCAACAGAAAATGAAAGTGGCAAACGAACCCTTGAAAAAAAGAAAAGAAATATGGCTGCTTGGAAAAGGAAAGCCAATGACAATAAAATCCGTTTGCTCAAGTTACAGGCAGCATATGATGAGACTTGTAAGAAATTGAAACAAAGCCAGGTTTTTATTGCTGAGATGTAAGATAAGTTAAATGACCTGAACTAGACTCTTAACAAGTTTAAGAATGATCATACCTACGTGGAACTCCAACCCAGTTCGAATGAGAATGATTCCTTAATGGAGCAAGTGGAAGAAATTGACAATATTATCCAAGAATATAGAACAAAGATCTTGGTCCTTGAAGATATTGCTGATAGAGGTAATGACTATTGGTTCACTCGTTTCAAAGATAATGCATGAAGGTTCCAGGAACGAGATGAGTTTGACAAGACCGTCATGGCCCAAGTTCAATATGTGGCAAGACATGTGATGATGTTAGCAACTGAAGCTGCAGCTCTTCGTCAATACATCAAGCCAATAGGGGAAGTGGGACCAAGGCTCATGTGGTTAATTGAAGAAGTCAATGAATTAGGAGCTCGTGCTGAAATATATTTATAGAGAAATGTGAAACTTGTTGTAATAAGGACCTTTTGACATTCAATAAAGCTGTTTCTAAAAGCAGATATTTTATGGAAACAATGACCCTTCATTTGCATTCATGCATTTGCACCATTCTCTTGTTTGCTTATTTGTTTTTCATGTTCTATAACATTGCATGCATTCATAACATCATAAGACACTAACTTAAATAAAAAATGACAGAAACGCCAAGATAGCCAAAACAACCCACAAATACGGTATTTGTTCACAAATGAAAGCGATGGAAGATAGAGTGGCAGCTTTGGAAGTTAACCACAAGACACCTAGGATCGATTGGACAAGATAGAGACTGACTTAAAACAAGAAATTGAGATAGCTCACTGGAAGACAGTTAGTTTGATTGCAGCCATGCTAGGGTTCAAGGACCCAGATGCAATAAAAGCTGGTGAAAAAAATAATGCGTTGCCCCGGTTCCAGGAAATGACTTTTATCCATCCTAGAATGCAAAAGGAAGCTGCTTCACCTTAATTTAAAATTTCTCCCCACTTTACTGAATCATCTATCTGGAATGAGTTGAAGGCCAATACTAAAAGAGCTAACAACTACGAGGTGTCTGACCTCGATGACATTGCTGATAAGACCAATGCCGAGAAGAAGTGGAAAGATCGATATGAGAAGCTGGAGGAGATGATCAAATCCTTCTAGGAAGGAAGCATTCACGGTGGGATAGATGCTAAGGGCTTGAGTTTGGTGACAGATTTGGTGGTGCCCTCGAAATTTAAGATCCCAAAATTTGAAAAGTATAATGAAACTACGTGCCCTTCAGCATATCTGACCATGTATTACAGGAAAATGTCAATGTACCTGGACAATGAGAAACTACTCATTAATTGCTTCTAGGATAGCTTAGTAGGTTCAGCTTCACGCTGGTACATGCAGTTGAGTCAGGCCAACATCCGATCATGGAACGATTTACCTCGTGCTATCAGCGAATAATATAAACATGTTACAGACATGGTTCCAAATCGGTTGGTTCTACAAAGGATGGAGTAGAAACATCATGAGAGTTTCCGTTAGTATGCATAAATATGGAGGGATATGGTTGCCTAAGTTCAGATGCCATTGCTAGAGAATGAGATCACTCTGATGTTCGTAGAGACTTTGAAAGGCTCTTTCTATAACCACATAATACATCATGCAACTAAGATCTTCACAGACATGCTGATGAGTAGGGAATTAATTTTGGTGGCTATCAAGAGTGGAAAGTTAAATGGAGGAGAGACGATGAAACCCTACAAAAAGAGGGAGAATGAAGTCGACACAACCAATGTCTACAACCCTAACTATGCAAAAGAGGTAGTCTTAAATAAGCCCAGCGTCTCAACTACGGCGCTTGCTGCAAGAAGTTCATCAAAGGAAGAACGAAGATACCAAGGAAGCTCTAACCCAAATTTCCCTCCTATCCCAATGACATATGCAGAATTGTTCACCGAACTAATCAAATCCCAGATGGTGTTGTCGCGTCATGTTCCTCTATTCTCACCCTCATACCCGGCATGGTATGATGAGAAGGTACAATGTGAATATCATACAGGTATTAGAGGGCACATTATTGAAAACTGCACTGAATTTAAAAGAGTGGTGGATGATTTAAAAAATTCAAGCATGCTATCTTTTGACACGCCGGAAGAAAAAGGGAACCATTTGCCAAACCATCAGAAGGCGGGAGTGAATGCAGTCATTAAGGGTGAAGACATGATGATTAAGGAATGTATTACTGACCCATGAAATGGGTGTGGGCCCAAATGGTTGCAGCTGGTATGTTGGAAGCGGAAACCCAGAAGATAAAGGTTAAAGAAGAATCATACTGCCAGTACCACAGAACAAAAGAACATGAGATTGAATGTTGCTTGGAATTTAAATAGTTGGTCCAAATTAAAACGGATGAAAAATAATTTGTATTCTTTGAGAAATGAGGCATAAGGCACATAATGGACGTATGCACGTCAGATGAGTCATACTTTAGGAGAGATTATACAGGGATGAAGCCTTTGGTTATCAAGGCTAAAGCGAAAGTTAGCGAACCCATGATGGGTGTAACCCTACGATTAATAATCAAAGCACCAGCCCTATTTCCATACAGGGACAACAAGCAAGTTCCCTAGAGCTATGCTTGCACGGTAGCGACCCCAGGAGAATCACCAGTTGGAGAAAAGACAAATGAAGAGCCAATTAACGAAGTAAGCCACTTCACAAGGAGTGGAAGACTGTATTCCCCACCGACGGTTGAGGATAGAGACGTGGCACAGAGAATGGCCGCTGCTAAAGAGCCAGAGAAATAAAATTAAAAATATTTCTACCAAGAAAAGCCACCAGTATACCATGAGCCCGTGAAGGAGTCAGAGGCTCAAGAATTTCTGAAGATACTCAAACATAGTGAGTATAGCGTGGTGGAGCAGCTCTACAAGCTTCCAGCTCGAATCTCTATATTATCTCTTCTGCTAAGTTCTGAAGGTCACCGCGATGCCTTGTTGAAGATTCTAAACCGCACGTTTGTGCCAAAAGAGATCACGACTGACAAGATAGACATACTAGTTAGCAACATTGATGTGAATAATTTTATTCTTTTAATGATGAGGAAATACTGGAAGGAGAGAGGGGAACATGCAAAGCTCTGTACATCTCCACTAGATGTAAATGATACATGCTACCAGGGGTCCTTATTATTAATAGGTCGACCCTGAATGTTCTCCCGTTAGCAACGTTAAAGAAGTTATCACTAGATAGCTCGCATATGAGAGCTTATCAAAATATTGTGAGAGTATTCGACGGGACGCAGAGAGACGTATTGGGAAAGATTAAAGTACCTTTACAGATCAGACTATCAACTTTTGACGTGGAGTTTGTGGCCATGGATATAAAACCCAGTTATAATTGCTTGCTTGGGCGTTCGTAGATCCACACAGCAGGAGCAACTAAAATTTGTAATGGATGAACAGTTAATAACAGTCGGTGCAGAAGAGGAAATCATTGCATCGGTAGATACTGATGCACCCTATATTGAGATTGATGAGGGTGCACTCGAATGTCACTTTAAGAAATTAGATCTAGTCAATGCGACCTTTGTCACCGAGGGAAGTAAAGTACCCGATCCGGAGCTGTCTAGCTACGCAAGGATGCAGGTGAAGCAAACTCTTAGAAAGAGAGCTGAAGTTGGAAAAGGATTCGGGAAGAGACACCAAGGGAGGCTGTATATGTGGTTGTCTCGGAAAAGAAAGATCGGTTCGAGTTGGGTTTTAAACCCAACAATTGGCAGAAAAAGGCAAAAATCAGGAAGCATCAAGAAAGAAGAATGACAAGATTGAAAGGAGAGGAAATTGAGTGGGAGCCCATGACATTTCCACCCCTGAGCCATAATTTCATATTTGGAAGCCTTCTGGACCCAAAATACCCATGTTAACGAGGAGGGGAGAGGAAAGAATGACATGTGTGAAGCATTTGAGAAGCTGAGCATCAACGCTATAATGGACGAGGAATGAGAGAACAAGTACTTGTCCATGATTCGCCCATACTCTGAACTTGACAACTGGACTGCTAAAGAAATTTCGGTAGTCTTTGAGACAGTTACAGAGTAATTCACAAAACCAAACCTTTTGCCTTAGGCCCGAAGGCAACTAGGGATCTTATGTAAATTTCCTATGTCAAACTCTTAATTTGAAATTCAATAAAGATGCATTTTCCTTTCAACAAACCTTGTGCGGTGAATTCTTTCATAAACAAACCCCAAAGCAAAACTAAAAATAAATCATTATATTCATTTGTTCATATCTTTTCTTTGCATGTATTCCTTGCCCTTTTCTTTGTAGGTCTTCAGATATCTGTGATTTAAATGATTCCAAGTCTGACCCTGAGGTTGATTTTGAACTACCTTTATGCTTAGAATAAGTCGAGAATGTTGATGATGAGGAAGAATATGATTTGCTTAATGATCTGCTCAAAAAGGTAGAAGGAGATGAGAAATAGATTCTACCCCATAAGAAAGAGTTGGAAATTCTGAACCTTGGCACAGAAAAAGAAAGACGCGAGATGAAGATTGGCACCACCATTACAACTAATACTCGACAAAGCCTGATTAAGATCTTAAAGGAATTCAAAGATATGTTTGCTTGGTCATACCAAGACATGCCTGATCTTGACACTGATAATGTTGTACATCAGCTTCCTATAAGGGTGGGATGCGAGCTTGTGAAGCAGAAACTTATAAGGATGAAAGTCGAGATGCTCTTAAAAATTATAGATGAAGTGAATAAACAATTTGATGTAGGGTTTTTCGAAGTGAATAAACATTGTCCTAGTTCCTAAAAAATATGGAAAAGTATACATATGCATTGACTACAGAGACCTCAATAGAGCGAGCCCAAAAGATAATTTCCCGCTGCCACACATCGACACATGAGTGGATAACACAGCTGGACACTCTTTTTTTCTCTTTTATGGATGGGTTCTCCGGGTATAACCAGATTAAAATGTGCTCGGAAGATGTGGAAAAGACTACCTTCATAATACTTTGGGGAACTTTTTGCCATAAGGTGATACCCTTCGGCCTGAAGAATACAGGGGCAACTTACCAAAGATCCATGATCACTCTTTTTCATAACATGATGCATCGAGAGATAGAAGTATGTGTGGACGATATGATCGACAAATCCCGATATGAAGAAGAGCGTCTTGTGAACTTAGAGAAACTTAACCCAAACAAGTGTACATTTGGGGTTACATTTGGAAAATTATTAGGCTTTGTGGTGAGCAGGAGAGGAATTGAGATTGATCCAGAAAAGATTAAGGCCGTACAAGAGCTCTCACCACCTTAAACATAGAAAGAGGTTCGGGGTTTCCTAGGGAGGTTAAACTACATCGCCCGTTTCATCTCTTAGGTAACTGATAAATGCGATCCAATGTTGAGGCTACTCAGGAATAATAACCCAAGCACATGGAATGAAGAATGTCAGACGGCCCTAGAAAAGATTAAGGAGCAGTTAACTAATCCTCATGTGTTAGTACCGTCAGTTTTTTGGGAAACCCTTAATTTTATACCTGACGGTGTATGAAAACTCTATGGGTTGTGTGCTGGGGCAACATGATGAAGCTGGAAAGAAAGAAAATGCAATATATTACCTGAGCAAGAGGTTCACCAACGGCGAGACCAGATACTCCTCAATAGAAAAGTTATGTTGTGCTTTGATATGGGCAACTAAGAGGCTAAGGCAATATATGTTATATCACACTTCGTGGCTAATTTCAAAATTGGATCCATTAAAGTTCATGATGAAGGCTCCAGCCCTATCGAGAAGATTAGCTCGTTGGCAAATGTTACTGTTAGAATTTGACATCCAATATGTAAGCCAGAAAGCAGTAAATGGGAGTACCATAGCTGACTTTTTGGCAAGTCGCGCTTGTAATCTCTACGAGGCATTAAATTTTAATTTCCCTGACGAATAGCTGATGTGTATTTTGAAGTTGTTGAGGCTTCAACGGAATCATGAGTCTTGAACATTGAAGGTGTTGCAAATGCTTTAGGGCGTGGTATTGGGGTAGTTTTGGTTTCACCAGAAGAAGACTATTACCCCTTCACTAGCCGTTTGAAGTTCTTCTGCACCAATAATATGGCAGAATATGAGGATTGCATACTGGACTAATGAAGGCCATTGAAAGGAAAATACGTAATCTAAAAGTTTTTGGAGACTCGGCATTGGTTATCTACCAAATATGTGGTGAATGAGAGAAGGAATATGCAAAGTTGATAGAATACCACAAGTTGTTTCTCGAATTAACTAAAGAATTCGACGAGATCACCTTCAAGACCGCCCCAGAGAAGAAGATCAGATGACAGATGCCTTGGCCACCTTAGCTGCTATGTTTAAGGCAAGTGAAGGTTCAAAGATGATGCCCATCAAATTGCAAATGCTAGATTCCCCAACTAACTGTTATAACGTGGAAGAGGAAGCAGACGGCTTACCATGGTACCACGACATCCTGCAGTATGTAAAGTCTCGATAATTTCTGCCCCAAGCTACTAAGAATGAGAAGAAAATGATCAGTAAATTAGCATCGAGGTATGTCCTCGATAGAGAAATCCTATATAAAAGAAGTCAGGATCAGGTGCTTTTGAGATGTGTGGATGCAAAAGAAGCTCAGCTAATTCTAGAAGAAGTTCACGAGGGAGTCTGTGGAACTCAGCCTAGCGGTTTCACTTTTGGGTATTATTGGTTAACCATGGAAGGGGATTGCATCAATTACTCTTGTAAATGCCACAAGTGGCAAGTTTATGTTGATAAGGTTCATACCCCTCCCCAGTCACTCCATGTCATGTAAGCTCCTTGGCCATTTTCCATGTGGGGCATAGATGTCACCGGTCAGATTCATCCAAAGGCGTCAAATAGACATCGATTTATTCTAGTAGCCATTGAATTCTTCACAAAGTGGGTTGAAGCAACCTCGTATGCAAACATTACTAGATCTACGGTTTGTAAATTCCTAAAAAAAAGAAATTATTTGTCGATATGGCTTGCCTGAAAGTATCATTACCGATGATGTTGCCAATCTGAATAACAAGATGATAGCTGGATTCTGTGAGCAGTTCAATGTCAAACATCATAATTCAGTGATATACCGCCCAAAGATGAATGAGGCAATGGAGGCTGCAAATAAGAACATTAAGAAGAAGTCACAAAAATGGTTGATACATATAAAGACTGGCATGAGAAGTTACTGTTTGCCTTATATGCATACCGAACTGCAGTACAAACCTCCACCAGGGCAACACCATCTTCGTTGGTTTACGAAGTAGAAGCAGTATTGCCAATAGAGGTAGAGATACCATCGCTCCGTGTTTCAATAGAGGCAAAATTGGAGGAGGCAGAATAGATCCAGGCAAGATACGACCAGCTGAATCTAATTGATGAAAAGAGGTTGAAGGCATTGTGTCATGGGCAGATGTACCAAAGAAGGATGATAAGGGCTCATGAGAAAAAAGTCCGTCCGAGAGAATTCCATGAAGGTGATTTGGTGTTAAAGAATAAGTTACCAATCCAAAGTGATTCCTGAGGAAAATGGGCACCAAATTGGGAGAGACCTTACATTGTAACAAAGGTTTTCTCAGGTGGGGCATTGATTTTGGCTAAAATGGATGGAGATGAACTTCAGAGCCTGATAAACTCAGATTCAGTCAAAAATTATTATGTCTGAAGAAGAAAAAAGGAAAAAAAGAAAAGAAAAAAGGAAAAAAGGAAAAAAAAGAAAAGAAAAAAGAAAAAAGAAAAAAAATGGTTCAAAATGAAAACCCGTAAAAGGCGTTTTGAAACCAAATGAGAACTTGAGTTGAAAACCCACAAAGGGCGGCTCAGGTAGTTGATATGGCGGGTAATTCTCTCAGAGACTTGACATGGATGAATTATATATCTTCTTGCGCTATCATCATTTTCAAAATCTACTCGACATAGCGCATCATTCAAGGCATCCCACGACGTTTTGACTGAATAAGTTTTGGTCATTGATATCTGAATACTTGTTTCTGTAACTTCTATTCTGTTTGCCACAGTATCAATAAAATTTTGTTTCATTGGCTTTCCTTTCTTTGTTTATACCCTTTCTCCTTTTCACATACGCATCTTGCATTTGAAATGAAAATTAATAAGTTTAACATCACTTAAAATGTGCAAAAGATTTTTGCACATTACTCTGAAATTTGTTTAAGAGGGTATTGGAACTATGAGGCATTCTTTGGTTAAGTTTTGAATTTGGGGCATAAAGCATCATCACAAAGACATTCAAGGTGGAAATAAGTTTTGCTGCAAAGATTCCCACGCAAGCAATTCAGAATGCCATGTGAAGATAGGAGTCTGAGAACTCTCAAGAAGCTCTGAAGGTTTTTTTGATAGTATTTTAAGGCAGCGTGTTGCAAAACAGAGATGCCTCAAATAAGTCTTTCTTCCACGACAATAGAACGATTTTACAGACATTGAAAAAGATATAAGGGTTTGCATTCAAGTTTCAAGAAGGTCTGTCACTAAATATTGATGTATCAACTACAATGATAGTTCGACTTGGTTTGATAGTTAACCAGAATGATAGAGATCTCTACTCCCTTAATTGGACGAAGACTAAGAGAGTGTTGAAGAATATGAGGATAAAAGTTAGTCATTCCAACGAGGAGTACATGATAACATGGTTAAGTTTATCTGGACTGGTTTAAATGAACATGAAAATGAATTAAAAAGCAAAAGATATATGCATTCATGTGTTAGGCATCCTTAGGGGCATGCACATCATAATCATAGCTTCTGTTTATTTTTGACAAGTTTAGAGCGTTGCTTATTCATCCGAGCATAAGGAGGATGGAACCTTTTTCAGAATTCGCCTATCTATTCAGGCTTGAGGAGAATAGAACTCGTCTATCCATTCAGGCATCAGGAGAATGGAACTCGCTTATCTATTCAAGCATAAGGAGGATAGAAACTACTTATCCATCCAAGCATGAGGAGGATGAAACCTTGTTTAGTCTGCTTATCTATCCGAGCATAGGGAGGATAAATCCTGCTTATCCATCCGAGCATAAGGAGGATGTAACCTTTTTCAGAACCCGCTTATCCGTTCGAGTGTGAGGAGAATAAAACATGCCTATCTATTCGGGCTTGAGGAGAGTAGAACCCGCTTATCCATCCGAGCATAAGGAGGATAGAACCTTTTTCAGTCTGCTTATCTATCCGAGCATGAGGAGGATAGAACCTACCTATCTATTCGGGCTTGAGGAGAATAGAACCTACTTATCCATCCGAGCATAAGGAGGATGGAACCTTTTTCACCTGCTTATCTATCCGAGCATGATGAAGTTAGAATATGCTTATCCGTTCGAGCATGAGAAGAGCGAAACCCGCCAGTCTGTTCAGACATTGAGTTTTGACAGGTTTGGTAATTGGTGAAAATCAGTGTCATTTTGTTCTTTGTTCTATTCCTGTTTCACCGGAATGACCAAAGAAGAGCAACTATTGTCACTGATTTTTTCACCTCGGTTTTTATATTGTTGTTGTTCATTCTCTTTATATTTTTTTATTATTTTTAATTATCATTGCTTGTTATCTTGTATATTGTTCTTATAATTATCATTGTTTTTAAATAGTTGTCATAAAACCCAAAATATATGTGTTAAGGTAAATAGTTTCATAGGGTCCATTTAATTAAGTACATAGACCATAAAGGCATGTTTGGCCCGATAGTTAACAAAATTGAGTCAAAATAATAATTGAGTCTTTTTGGTATTTAGATAAACCCATTACATTAGAGTTTATTGCATTAAAAAAAATATCACATGTCCATACAAAAAGGGGCCTGTTCGGCTCAATTTAAACAAAACTAAATCCTAATACCCCAATTAAAAAAATAAAATACACTTAATTTTACTTTAACTTTAATACATAAAATAAATGTAGACATCTTTAGGGTTATTAACCACTAATTAAGTTTTAATTAAAAAACCTTTAACACATTTAATTGTTTTTGTTGGTTTGTTTAAAAAAAGCGAAAATTAATTAATGCGGAGTCTTACTAAACGGAAATGACAGGTTAGCGCCAGAAGTGTTGGCGGTGATTGAAGTTTATTTTTCGGGCGGTAAGGCTGTTAAAATAGATTTACATTCATTAAATGGACGAATAAATCGAAATTTTTGTGAACTTGCGAATTTCGGTTTTTTTGAAATCAATGAGGTACCAAATTTTGTGTGTTATGGGGTGCTAATCCTTCCCCACACGTAACCGACCCCGAACCTGTTTTCTTGTTTTTTGCAGACCAAAAATATTATTTTAAAGCATTTTATTAAAATAGCCCCTTTTTTTAAAAATGACCCAATCACACTTTTTAAAAAAAAAATAGTGGCGACTCCGTGTTTTGGTTTTCAAAAATATCGAGCTCGAAGAGGGTTGCGACAATAGGATGCGTGTAAATTGTCAAAGGGTTAAGAATATTTATAAAAAGATAATACGTTGTAATCACTTTTAAACTATTAAAGAAACTTGTTTCTCTATCAAAATAATTATAATAATAAATAAAATAAACATAATTCGTAAATGGTAAAGAAAAAAAAAAAGAATATAAGGATGGTAAAAACACATCTAAGTGTTTTAAAAGAACAGGGTAAACTACCTCAATAGCCATCAAACAATTGGAGGTGTTCTATTTTGTTCAGCAAATTAAAAATCATGTAAATTTAGTCACTAACTTAGTTTCAATTTAGTAATTGTCCATACGAATGATAACGAAAGAGTTGACGTGTTAGTTTTTTTAATTGATATAGTTATGTGTTTAGTCCTTAACACTTACAAAATTTAACAATTTGATCATAATTCTAAATAATTCAAATAATTTAATCACATTTACAAATTTTATCAATTTGAACCTCCACACTTATGAATTTAGTCCTCAACACTTGCAAATTCTAATAATTCATCCTAATTCTAAACAATTCAATAAATTTAGCCCTCATTTTTTCAATTTTTCTCAATTTGATCCTAATTCTAAAGAGTCTGATAAGTTTAGCCCTCATTTTTGCAAGCAAAAAATAAACTAATTAGATATCAGTTTAACAGTGAGTGACTAAATAGTAATTAAAGTATAACATTGATAATTAAATTCATTTTTTTTAAATTTGATGACCAAAACAAAACACCTTAAATAATTTAGTAACTAATGGGGTTGTTTACCGAAAAAAAGTGTTGCGGACAGAATTTTTTTACGCTCAGTACACCAGTTGTTGATGGTTGTAATGGGATGACTTGATTGTCACGTTTTGGGCAGGTCACCCCTTTTGATGTGGGGCGGAGAGCCATGGTCAATGGCGGAATTAGATGATGAGAGTGTTGAAGAATGGGTTCTTTTCTCTTTTCTTCATCTTCCTCGTTGGGTTCTAGTTCTGTATTACCTGTCTCCGTCTCCATTTGAATGCTACACATCTTGTTGTTGTGTTTGGTTAATCTGGGGCATTTGTGTTTGAAAAATAACTGGTTGAGGACATCGACATTTGTGGCTCCATATTAAAGTTTTTCTTTATATTATTATTTTTTTAATAGTTTTCTTTATATTAGAAATTGTAAAATGGGGGAGAAAGGATAAAAAAAGTCAAAAGACTTCACAAATTGTATTTTATTTTATTTTATTTTATTTTATTTTATTTTTTGTATTGCAGACAGCAAACATGAAGCCTGACGGTACATACTTTTAGGCTCGAAATAAACATTCCAGAAAATGATTCTTCAAATCTCAACGTACTTTTTACGTTTTAATTTCTCTTCAAAATTAGTTTCGATGTTTGATTATTTAGTCATTATGTTTTAATTTATGTCAAAATAGTTTTATTTAAATAAAAATCGTTAATTGATTAAGGATCAATTTTTTTACTTATGTGACGCGTTTCTGTAGACTGAATTGATGATGTGGCATGTCCACGTATAACTAAATAATGACGTGTGTTATAAATATTTTTAGATTAATTATAATCAAAACAAAATTTGGACATGTATTTAGTGCGAATCAAACATGGGCCTTGTGCATAAAAACTAATATGTCTAACCATCAAACTAAGCTACTATTTTGATGTTTAATTACCACTTCTTATATTTATTTATTTATTTATTATCTCATATATTAAAAGTAAAGAAGTAAAAAATTGGGGGTAAAGGGAATTGAACCTAAGAATTACGAAAATAGGACCAACATTTTGCCACCGAACCTATTAAGTATCTTCAATTTGTTATTAGGAAAGATTAAATTTAATTAATTCAAATTGAGACTATTTTTAATTCTAACATAAATTAAATTATATTTATGAGATGAATCTTTTTTTCTTCTAATATAATACTTTTAAATTATTGAAAATATATTTTTCTAAATTTATTTTTAATTTCTAATTTTTTGAGTTTTTTTATAATTTTAATTAAATATTTGGCAACAATATAAAAATAAAAAAAATAATTAAAATATATAAATAAAAACTATCATTCTCAATAAATTAAAAATTAAATTTATTTTTTAATAAATATTGTTTTTTAATTTTAATTATTTTATATTGTTGTCAAATAATTAATGAAAAATAAAAAAATTAATATTATATAATTACTTAAATTATGATTTGAGATTTTAAAATATTTTATATTTTTGAATAGTATATATATATATGATTTGAATTTTTTTAATTCTAGAACATCATGGAATAAAAATAATTGTTATATAATAAAAAACATATATGGAAAGAAGAAACTAGTTAAACTAAAAGTAAAAGAAAAAAATGGGATGCTAATATGTGAAAATAAGGTAGGAGGCTAAAAGCAAAGCAGGAAAAAACATGAGTCCGAGGGAGCAAGTGACAATCGCAAACCCCATGGAAGATTTTAACACTGCGTAAGTACCTGTACTAAAAGCAACCACCATTGCTACCATTGCCAAAAATGTTAGCCAATCCGCTAGACGAAGCCAGCGAACTAATAAATGACGGCCGCGCATGATTAACGACGGGTAGAGAAAATGGACGAAGATGGCTACAAGAGAGGAAACAAACGCCACTGTATCTGTTAAAACGAAGGCTTTAAAAGCTTCGTCTCCACTCAATATCACACTTCCTTTCTCGTCATCGTATCCACCGGGCATGGTGAACGCGGCTGCAAATGTTACGGTTGCTATCAATGCCGCCACCAGTAAATGGGCCTCTCTGCCTTTTTCCAAGATTTCATGCTCCGAGATTTCCTTCTGTTCCTTCTCCTTCCTCATATGCTTGCGTAAGTCGTAAATCGGGATTCCCCCCACCTCTACGTTATTAACTATATCTTCCAAAACTGTTTGGATGTCTTTCTTCTGCAACACATTTTTATAAGGTAGAGAGATATTATATTTCAAGGACAAATATCGAGATTCGAACTTATAATATAGGACAATATGAGTATCCTTTACTAGTAGGCCAATTAGGTGCTTGCAGGAGGAGCCATTGAATCCCAGAAAGCAAAGTCGGGGGGTCGAAAGTGTACATAGTCCCAAAAAACTCCAAAGTTTTCATAGGTAGGGTCACCGTAGAGCACATGGAAAGGCGTATTTCCATTAGCATCCTTTTCATTTAGAAGATTTGTAATTGTTGAATCCTTAATCTTGCCTTTAATACAATGCAAGAATCCCTTCATTCTTTTGGTGGGTATTGTAGCCACGGCGATGTGAAATGAAATTCCAGCCTCTGTTGTCGACAATTTCGCAACAACCGGGACAATGGGAGATGATGGCTTCCATTACATCGGTATGGCCTTGCAAAGCTGGCATATGAAGAGCCGACATCCCTCCCTCTGTATCTCTCATATATGCAGCTGATGCATCCGCTTCCAACAGCATGTTCACGATTTCATCCAAACCCACGTATGCGGCGTAGTGAAGTGGAGTCCGCCCTTTGTCATCGCTTTGTTTGATTAATTCCCTTTTTGCCTCTATTAGTTTCTTCGTAACTACCAATGAAAAAAAAAACAAAAGTTAGGGTCATTTGATAAACAGCTGATTATTTTTGTTTTTTTTGAATCAGCTGGTTTATATTTGAAGGAATGATAACCAAAATACAAGCATATAGTCTAACAGTGCAATACCAGACAAGCAAAACACAAGCATCATTCCTAGCATCTATAATACAAACCAAAACTAGCTATATCAAAAAACTTAAGAAATTCGGAGTGCATCGAATTCAACACGCTATTTGCTTAAAAAGGAAAAGAAAACAAGGGAAACAAGCCAGCTTTGACGCCAACTAGTACTACTGGCCGAGGCGGTTTTTTGACGCCCCCGGTAAGAGAATATTAAGAAAATTACTAATCTAATGCACCTTTTAGATTATTTATATAATTAGACCACTTGTTGGTTGGTTCTTATGAACTTTCCATTTTTTTTAAAAAAAGCTAATTGCATCTCACATTCTCAGCCTATGAGATTCATTTTAAATTAATTGTTAAACTTTTGAATAATTTATTTTCATCCTCAAACTATGACTTTAATTTTAAACTATTTTCCTAAATTTTTGGAAGTTTTAATTTCATCATTAAACTATCATTTATGTCGCATCATATTATTACATAATATACATCATGATGGTTAATAATTTTTATAATAGTTTTATTAAAATGGGGTATAATTAAGAGAAGTTGATAGTTTGGGGATGGAATTAGAACCTTCAAAAGTTTGGGGGATCAATTTAGAATGAGAGTCATAGTTTGGAGATGGAATTGAAATGTTTAGAGTTTAAAGACCATTTTAGAATGAAAGTCGTAATTTGAGGATGAAATTAAAACATTCAAAAATTTAAAGACTAATTTAAAATGAGAGTCATAGTTTAAGAACGTGTAGTGCAGCAACTCTTTTTAAATGATTTTTTTAATTAGAACAAGGGAAATCTAACGAAAAGAGTGGATTGAATAAGTAGTTTTAAATTTTAATCTTTTATATTTATTTTTTTAAAATTTTATAATCTTTACTTCTTTTTTATTCCTTATAATGTTTTTATTATTATGAATATTTTAATAATTTCTTAAATTTTATTTTTCCTTAAAAATTAAATAAATCTAATTTAAATTAATTATGGCCTCAAACTCAAATAAAAATTAATTTACCTCTATTGTCACATCTTCATTCACATATGTATTATTATGTCAGTATGCTGTGGATTGTCAAGTCAACATAATAAATTATCATGTCAACATCGTTAATAGTCATGTCAGTACTATAATGATCAACGTCGATCAAATAACGAAACTGATATTCGCAAAAGCATATGATTGTGTACGTTAGGAGTTTTTAGACAGTATTTTGCAGAGCATGGGGTTTTGTTCGACTTGGAGAGGATAGATTTGGGAATGTATCAGTACAGTTCGCATGTCGGTGTTGTTGAATGGTTGCGCAACTAAAAAATTTGGGATGGGTCGGGGTCTCCAACAGGGTTGCCCGTTGTCGCCTTTGCTGTTTGTTATAGTCGGGGAGGCTTTGCATCAAATGTTGGCTAAGGCAGAAGGTGCTGGTGGGATTCGAGGGGTTCAATTAGCCGCGGGAGTGTCTCTCACGCATCTGCAATTTGCAGATGATACGGTGCTCTCCTTCGAAGCTTCATTTAAATTTGCACAAAATATCCATCGATTGTTGCAATTCTTTTAAGTTTGTTCTGGTTTGAGAATTAATTTCAATAAGTCCTTATTTGCCTTTAGTGTTGAGCATGATCTTTTTAACTCGGTTGCTTTGTTGTTGGAATGTCAGAAAGGAGAATTACCTTTATTTATTTAGGTATGCCGTTGGGAGTTAATCCGAAGAACTTCGCAGTGCGGGAGCTGGTTATATCTAATTTTAGAAGGAAGTTGGCGGGGTGGAAAAAGTCTTCTTTATCGTTTGCAGCTTGCGTAACTTTAGTGAATTTCGTTCTCTCGTCATTGCTGGTATATTACATGGGTCTATTCGTAGTTCCTAAAGGGGTTATTGCTGCAATTGATAAGATACGTCGAGCATTTTTTAGGGGGGCGTTGGTCTGCAACGTAAGATGAGTCGCGTTAGCTGGGATTTGGTATGTCGTCCGCGTCATCTTGGGGGGTTGGGGGTGACGGACTTACAAGTTCGTAATATGGCTATGTTATCAAAATGGTTGTGGCGTTATGCTACAGATACTAAGTCATTGTGGCGATCGATTATAGTGGCTAAGTATGACGATAATGCACAATGGTGACGTTTTAACACATCTTATCGCGGCTCCACGTCATTCATATGGAAGCAGATCGTTGTAACAGTTTCTTCGGCCTAGGTGGCTGCACATATGGATGACTAATTTTATTTGGAAGATTGGTGGGGTGAAAGTGTATTATTTTGGTTCGACCCTTGGTGCGTTGAACATCCTTTAAAGGATGCGTATCTGAGACTGTTTTTCATTGCGACTAATAAGTTGGCTTTGGTGAAAGATTACGCGGTTGATGGTGTTTTTTCGCATTTGCAATGGGCTGCGTTATTTCGTAGGGACTTGCGACCTTTTGAGTGGCGGCATGTGAGGGAGTTGAATTCGCTTCGCTGCTAGTCGCAATCAAGGTCCATGAGGGTTGCCGCGACACGCTTATTTGAAAGTCGGATTATCATGGTCGGTTCTCGATCAAGGCAATGTCACGTTTGTTGATGCTGGCTAAGGCAGGGGACACTAATTTTGGTGAATGCTTTGCATGGAAGGTGCTTGTTCCTCCAAAGGTTCAAGCGTTCTCGTGGGTTGTTCGGATTAGGAGGTTGCCGACATTTGAGTTTTTAAAGTCACGGTATTCCTTTGGGTGATAATCAAGATAATTGTGTATGGTGTGAAGGGATGGAAGAAGAGGTTGGGCATTTATTTTACTCGCGTGAGTTCATTCAACGCCTTTGGGATTGGTTGAAGCTTTGGTGGGGCATTTGTTTGCCGAAGCCTCGCTTGTTCTCGGACTTCTTTGTGTCAGGATTCCACTGCTCGTTTTCAGGTAATATGCGACAATGGTGGGTGTCTTGCGTTGCGGCAATATTATGGTTTATTTGGTTAGCCTGTAATGAGATCGTATTTAATGACAAGAGGTTTACGTTCTCTGAAATTTCTTTCTTGATAAAATTACTCTTTTTCTATTGGGTGAAGACCTTAAGAAATGGGCAAATCTTAGCGAGGTTGCATGGTGGAAATGTCCTAGCTCGTGTGATGTGTCTGCTTCAATGATCTCAGATCGTGTGGGGTGCGTTGGGAACTTCCGTCTAGTGGTGTGTTGAAATTTAATGTTGACGGGTCGATTTGGGGTAAACCCGGGCCAGCTGGTTTTGGTGGGGCATTGCGCGATGAGAAAGGAAAGATTTTGGCAATTTTTTTCGGCCCGCTTGGTTGTCTTGAATCGAACAAGGCGGAATTGCGAGCAATTGAGTTTGCATTGTCCTTATTTGCCGGCTCTCATTGGTCACGAGTCTTGTAGTGGAATCGGACTCTCAAATAGCGGTGGTAGAAGTTTTGCATGTGCACAAACGACCTTGGCGGTTGTGGGAGATATTTGGCTACATCGATCGGACTTGCCTTGATATTAGTAGCGTTAGTTTTCATCATATTTATCGGGAAGCAAATGGTTTGACCGATGCATTGGCTAAGGAGGGCCTTAATCGTGGGACGTTGTTTCAAGCTTGCACCTAGTTTTGGGGGATTTTGGTTGTGGGATGAAAGTCGAGCTTGCTGCTGAGTTTATTGTCTAAAGGGAGGTTTTTAACAAGACACTCGTTAACGTTTTGCTGTATGATTTCTTCCATCAATAAATTATACGGGTTGACAATAAAAAATACTATTATTGATTTAGATTTCGTATTAAAGTTGAAGATGCCGGTCTCGAGTTAAGCTTAGGTTAAGAATCGACGATGGTGTAATGGCTTGAATAAATGCTGGATAGGTTGTTGGTGATGGAGTTCGTAATGTTGATGAAGGTGCTGGATTTTACCTTGAAAAAGTAAAAAATTACAGTTAGGGTTTTCAGAATAATAAGGTTAAAAAGTAAAAGGGTTAAGGTCAATTTAATTTTAGTAAAAATAAATTAAGTATTCATAAATATTTTTAGCTAATTTCCTTTTTATCGACTAAAATGTACCTAATTTTATCCTTATTAACAGGAAAAAAATCATTTTTATCATTTTCGTAATAATTAATCAAATTTGAAAATTAATTAAAAAAGTAAAATTAATTAACAAACAATTAATAAAAAATAATGGCACCTTCTAAAAATGTCACATTATAAAATAATAAAATATTTTAAAAAGTATTAAAAATAAAATTAATTCTAAAAAATTATCTAACAGTTTAATTTTAATTGTTAACTTATAATCTACCAATAAGATAGTGGCATGTGATATTCCCTATAAAAATAATAAAAGTTCTAAAAAGTCAATTTTGATGGTTAATTCGTAATCTCATCTAATTGGAGGGAAAATGATTATTTAAACTATATATGAGAATATATCTTATTTCAAAAATATGTCTAATTTTAAATTTTTTGATAAATTTTAAATCTAATTCTAATCTTAATCTTACCTAGAGAGGAGGAGAAGGAAGGAGAGTACTCCTAGTAAGTCTAGAACTTATAACCATAGGAAATATGAAGGAATAAAGATGAGTAGCTTGATCAACCGACCAAAGACGAACCTTTATTGAGGCCAGTAAGGATCTTGGCTATCCCAAAGTTTGAAATTTTGACATTTAGTCCTTTAAAAATTTAAAATTTTAATTTGGCCCCTTCAAAAAATTTAAAAATTGTTATTATATTTTAATAATTTTAGTTAAATCTCCTCCTAAAATTTTTAAAAGTCTTGATAAGTCTCAATTTTTTTAAAAAAAATTAGTTAAACCCTACATTTTTTATGAAAAATTTAAACTAAACCCTTTAAAATATTTGAAAACAATTAATTTAACGTTCAAAATTTTTAAAATTTTTAAATAGACTCCCTCAAATTGGGTTGTCAAAAGCCGCCCTACAATCGACCAGATATGCTTGATCATAATCTAAGTTATTTGGAGAATTATTTTTGTAATTGTAAATAAAAAAATTCTTTATAATTCTTATATAAAATACAAACCTCTAAACCCGAAAACTTACCTATAACAACTTTTCAATTTAAAATAATTCACCTCAGTCTACAAGCCTCTATTTACTAAACTAGTAAATTTAACCGGTCCGTTCTCTAAAAAATCTAAACATTTAATTTTAACACAATTTTGTTTACCAAACATTAGCTATGATCTCAACGCACCAATTTTGTTTCTAGAGGTTAATGGGCTCATGAACGAACAAGACTTGATATTGTAACTTTTATGATTTTTTGGCGTTTTTTTTTATCAAATATTTTCTAACAACGACGATTAAATTTTATTAATAAATATAAAGAAAGAAATTAGAATTACAACGCACCTAAGCATAGAGAAAATTAGGGATAATAGTCACTAAAAAACTTATACATAAAAGTTAAAACAACAATATTGAACTTAAAGATACAAAGAAAAATTAAATTTTCCCTTGAGAGTGACGTCTAACATCAAAAGAACCTAATAACCTTCATAAAAACTTATTGTCTTTGTCGAACGAGACGCTTTACGAAGTGATAAAAGAATGGTGAACGAATTAAATTATATGGCAGACTGCTTCGCTATACAATTCTGATTATATTAAAAAATAACCTTCTATTAAAGAGAAGATCTGATTATACATAACTACCGACAAACTAATTAGAAAACAAATACCGCGATGTCCTTTGATCAAATGGTTTAATCTGATATAACTTAAACTTTCATTCACAACATTCATATCGATTTCATTTATATGGTTTTTTTTTTTTACTTGCAATTTATCAATCAAATGCCGCGAAAGAAATTTAAGACTAAATTTGGTATGATTGCTGGTGGCCTACTACTTTTTCACATTAAGTTGGCAAAAGAATCTTTCCTACCATTTGTTTTATTTATGGATAAACTATAACAGAGGTCACTCAATTATTAATAAAATTATGATTAAGTCACTCAATTATTAGTAAAGTTATAATTAGGTCACTCAATTAAAACTCTAGATTTTAATAAAGTTATAATTGACTCAATTGTAACTTCAATAATAATTGAGTACGTTCAATGTAATATAACCTCTATTTATTTAAGGTTATCATCTTAGAGTTGTTTTCTTTAATTAGGATATAATTGGTTAGTATAATTACATGTGCCCGTCCCTACCTATTCTCTTTTATGACATACTTTTTTTTGGTAATACTGGTAGAGAATTAATAATCTACATGCAGCTCTCGTTCTGGACCATTTCCTCCACCTCTAAAGGTGCTTTCGCAAAGAAAATCTCTCCAATCGGACCTCCATGGGTAACCTTGTTCAGATCTCGACGAATATGGCTAATCTCTGTATCCCAGATGCGATCTAACAGCTCATAAATGGACTCCACAAAAGCAGTACCAGGCCCAAGCATTCGACGAATGGCGAAGGATCCTTGCAACCTCCACACTGTCAGTCTCTAACATAGAGTATAATCTGACCAAGTGGATCCAATAACTTATTAGAGCTCCATGTAGGGTGAGTGTTCGATCGAGTCGAGTAAAAAAATTTTGAGTTATTCGAGTTGACGCGTCATATTTTATAACTCAAACTTTATTTGAAATTTTCGAGTCGAGTTTTCAAGTTCTTATACAAATTTAACTGTATTTATTTATCACGTTATAGCACGATTTGATTCCATTTTAAACGACTTTCTCTAATCATATAAGATATACATATATATTTATTCATATTTTTTCATGTGTCATATATTTCTTCATATTTTTTATATCAGTAAAAAATTAAGGGACTCACTCGAACTAAAAAATCAAACAACTAATTACTAAAAAATTTGAGTTATTTGAATTTTCATTTTACAACTCACGCTTTATTTGAAATTTTTCGAGTCGAATTTTTTTCATCTCAAAAAATTTAATTTTTTCGAATTGAATCGAATTTTGCTCACCTATGTCCATGTACACATACATATGAAAACAGTTGGCAACCATGTGCTTTAGTCTCAAGAAGCTCAACTCTTAATTTTTTTTCCCTACAACTAGCCGCCTATACCTACTCTATAATATACACTATTAAAGTAAAATTTCACTCGATTCAAAAAACTAAACTTTTCGACTCGATTTTATTCAAATCGTAATTTTATAACCTCAACATGAAAATCCTATAATAAAATTTGAGTTGTGAAATGCAAATCGAATAACTCATAATTTTTAATAATTAGTCCATCGATTTTCAAAATCGAGTCGAGTCTATTTCTTTTCTTCTTGGCTCCACGTCGAGTGTTCTGCTTCGTCAAACTCAACATCTCTTGAGATTATCAACTTTTTGGTGAGAAGCTTGTAGAGTCTGTAAGATTTACTTCGTTCCACATAGCCGATGAAGATGCATTTTTCTCCTCTGTCATCAAGCTTCTTTCTTATCTGCTTAAGTACGTGGGCATATGCGATGCATTCAAAACTCTTGAGGTGACCAAGTCCTAGTTTTTTACCGCTCCATGCTTCGTTCGGAGTTATGTTCCTCACACTCTTTGTTGGTTAACAAGTAAACTACACATCGAACTGCTTCAGCCCGAAAGTTTCTTGGTAGATGCTTACCTTTTACCATGCTCCTTGCCATGTAGAGAATTGTGCGATTCTTTCTTTCTGCAACTCCATTTTGTTGAGGCGTGTATCTAACTGTTAACTGATAAATGATACCTTGCTCTTTGCAAAAATCTTCAAATAATTTTACTGTATACTCACCTCCTCTATCAGATTTGAGTATCTTTAAGTATTGGTCGTTTTGCTTCTCCACCATTGCTTTGAATTCTTTGAACTTATCCAATGCTTCTAACTTTTGTTAAAGAACATATACCCAACACTTTCTACTATAATCATCAGTAAAAGTCAGGTAGTACCTGTTTCCTCCAAGTGATGGTATGTTGAAAGGACCGGCTATGTTAGTGTGGACTATCTCCAATGGTCTTCTAGCTCTCCAATATTTGCAAACTTCAAAGCTTTTTCTGTGTTGTTTTCCTTTGATGTAGGCCTCGCAGAGTTGATTTAGAAGTTTGATTTCTGGCAATCCATTCACCATCTTTGCTTTTTGACAATAACTTCAAGCTAGAAAATCCAAGTTGCCCACACCTCAAGTGCTACAGGTACGAATCGTCCTTGATTGCAGTCTTCATGCACTTTACTTCTCCTGACTCGATGTCAATAGTGAAGAGACGATTCCTTTTCATATTGACTTGGGTAACCAATTCTCCATTTCTATCCTTGATTGAAAGTAAACGATTCTTCATCTGCACATATCCTTTTTCCAGGAGCTGGCCAAGACTGATGATGTTGCTTTTCATAGCTGGTCCATAATAAACATCTTATATGTATTTTTTTTCTTCATTTTTCTGCGTAATCATAACTTTACCTTTGTTTTTGACCTCCGCGTGCGAGTCGTCACCGAAAACTACCCGTTTATGGATCGTTTCGTCCAACGCCACAAAAAAATCCTTTCGACCACACATATGATTACTGGCACAATTATCGAGATACCAAATATTTTCTTTTGATTCTTTGTTTCCTTTATAAGTGAGGAATACATAAGATTCTTCGATATTATCTTCTTTAGCTGCTACTACATAACTTTTTTCTTCTTGATTTAGAGATGATCTGCACTCGTAACTATAGTGACCATACTTATTGCAATTATAACATTGTACATGAGATTTATTACGTTGTTGATATCTGCCTTTACCGCGGCCTCTGCAACCTCGTCTTCAGCTTGATGTCTGGTAATTTTCACATGTTTGGTTGCTAACATATGAACGTCCGCCTCATTCACGTGTTCCTCTTCCACAATATTTATCATAGTTTCTTCTGCCTCGTGCATAACTATTGCTCGTTTTGCCTTCGTTGACGTGCAACTTGCTTTGTAGGACTTGCTTTAGATTTTTTGTCCCTTCATTTAGCTTTATTTTCTGCTCATGGGCTATGAGTGATCTCGCAAGCTCATCGATAGTCATTTGAGTTAAATCCTTTGATTTTTCAATTGCAATGACCATATAATCAAATTACGTGACAACAATGGTAAAATTTTCTCCATCACTCTGACCTCGTCGAGCGCTTCGTCATTTCTTTTTATTTCATTTGCTACGGCTTTCACACGGTTAACATAATTATTTATGCTTTTCGTGTTTTTTTTATTTTTAGCATTTCAAACTCGACTCTGAGTGATTGAAGACGTCTTTGCTTTTTCAATTATTATTTGAATGAAGTGAAGTGCCAAACTTGTGGGCGGCAAAAAATAGATCTATTTATCTATGATCGAATTATATTTGTTCAATACACTGTTGTCAATTTGATTGTAAATTTTAAATAGAAATGTTGAGAGTTGAGAAAAGAATAAAGAATAAAAAAAAGTAAAAAATACAATGAAAAAAAGAATTAAGTCAATTTTTTATTAATTATTATTTTTTATTATAATTATTAGTTTTTATTAATTATTATTAATATTTTCTATTTTTATATGTTATTATATCTGTTTTTTTATCTTATTTGAGTTTCTCATGCTTGTTTCGCGGTTGTTACTTTTGTAATTTTTTTAAAGTTAGATTCATCTACTACTTGAAAAATGTAGTATAACACCTTTTGGTCTCTTTTACGAGCATCCCTTAGCGCTCTTTTCTTTATTGGTTAAAGCCGCTTCTACTACTGCATTTTTCGGTTCAACATATCCTTATACGACAATGTTCCAACAATCCTGCGAACTGAGTAACACTTTCATTTGAATACTCCAGTTGCCATAATTCATCTTTGTCAATTTTGAAATTTATAGCTGGATCATCTGCTCCATCTTTTCGTGGCTTGAACTTAAACTCGAACTTGACTCGAATACCACTTGTATAAAACATTATGGACACTCGATATAATTTATAGCTCAAATATATTTCAAACCAATCAAATTATAATTACAATAGTTGCTGCTATTTTTCTTACCAAACCACACACTATTTGTTTTTCACTTGACACCTCACCGACTTTTGTTTCTCAATTTCTTGTACACAACACACACAAACCCGCCCCTATTTATAGTGAGCTTAACCGACTTAGTTAAGCTTCTAGAGACTAACAATGTTGTTAAAAATTAAACTCAGATTTTTCTAGCTACTGCCATTTGTTTCCAGTTAATTCCACATGCCTCGTGATTTGTTGCCACTTGGAGGTTTATTTCCTTAGTTGCTAAGTTGTCTTGAATCTTCTATTGTTGCCGGCATATTTGATTGCAAGTCATGAAGCTTCCACTCAATTCTTGGTCTTGCCGACATCAAGTTTGACTTCTAACATCCACCACAATCGTCGGTTTGGCAACGACCCCTACCACTGCTATTGAAATTACAATTAGTTTGACCCTATATACGAGCCATGGTCGTGCCAGCATGCACGTTGATCGTCCAACTTTGAAAAGGGTCTAGGCGACGACCACCGTCGGGAGAGGCTGCTACCTACATAGGATTAGGGCAGTTCAACCAAATCCTCAACGTTGCCGCACAAACAACCAGCCGCCTCTCATTCCTGGACGGTACCATGAAAATTTCTTATCACAAAGAGGCAAGTCGATGAGCTCTGCTTCCATAATGAAAACCCTAAACTCTACGATCCCCGCATCATCCAGAGCACACCCGGCTCTCACTTTTAGACTTTAAACTAAATAAAAAAGTCACAGCCGCGTACATTCAATTATTAGTAAGATTATAAATATATTATTCATTTTTAAAAATTCATAAATGCAATTAACAGCTTATCACAAATATGTCACTTTACTGTTAAAATTAAACAAACATTTGAAGGGGTCGTTGGAAAACATTTTTTAATGATTTTTTTATTGAGTAAATTACATCTTAAATCAGCTAATTATTAATAAAATTACAAATAAATCATTCAATTTTATCAAAAATAAAAACTCATTTCAAGTTATGAATTTCTCAAAGATAAGGGTTTCGTTCGACGATCCAAATGGTGAAGAGGCTACCATTGGTGAGAGGAAGGACATATCTTGAGATGGAGGTCTCTAATGATAGATGATGTAAATTAGGTTCAAGAAGTTTGAAAGCTTTTTGGTGAGATCTAATGACTTTTAATAGATTCTTGAGAATATAATTTGATAAATCGAACAAGAACATAGATATTGATAATCGCGGAACAAACCACATGGATTATTATGGATACAATAAAAAACTACAATCCTGTAAAATACAATCCTGTGAACAAAATTAACCAACAAAATAGATTAATCTTGGAGCACGTAGCTATCTTATCGGTACATATACAGTAATTATGTGTATGTATATCGTATATATTTGTAGTTTTCAAGGACAGAACACGACCTTATAGTCAGTTCCAGTAGGACAAGTAAATGTGCTTTTTTCATCGTCTTTAGGGTAACTGTAAGCATCGGGGCACCTCTCTTTAAAAAAGTTTGAGAAATTTGTGGGACCACAGTTCCCAGAGTTGCAACAATATTCATCAGTTTTGAACACGGTACAAGGATTGTTGCACCCACCAAGGGCTTGAAGTTCATTAGGGCATTGCGGTACCATTTGTGAAGTGCATGTTATTACTCTTCTGCACCCTCCGGAAGTCGGGCTAAATTCTATCAGAACATTGAATCCGTCGACAAGAGAGATGTCGAAGAAATCCATGTCGTCGAACCAGTCTAATGCGTATTCAGCCAGTGTGTTTGGGGGTACACGTAGCCTTGGCATTGGAGGAGCCCCCCACAGTCACCCGTCTCGCATTTGCCTTGTCCTGTTCCATTGAATTCGCAACCGGTTCGAGCCCAGTTATGGGCACCTGTTCCGGAGCTGACATTGAGGTCCCAGACTTGGCCTTGGTCCAGCTGCCTACCGCCCCCAGGCGCTGCCGCAGCCCAAATCGTGTAGGGAATGTTGTTTTGGATGCTGAAAGAGGCTGCATTGGCTAATGTGATGCAGAGAAGTGCAACACATATGAAGTGATGTATTGAAATGTTACTGAAACTCATCTTAGCAATGCAAGGACGATTACGGGCTTAAGCTTGAATTTTCTGATCAAAATTATAGGATGTTTAAGCTTAAAAGAGAACAAACTTATAGAGTTTTGCACAAATGTAAATTCACTTGACTTATCAATAAAGAAAAAGGGAACTTTCCATTTTTGGCTTATATAGAACAATGTTGTTCTAGCATTTGGTTCAAGGGAGATCTCAATTTTGAAGTAACTTAACATAAAAGAGATGTCCTAAGCTTGCTTAAAGGGGGCTGTTTCATAATTAACATGTCAATTCTCACCACCTTGCCTAAGGAACAGATGAGCAGAAAAGGAGAATAATGTGAAAAGGGGTTCATCAAAAGGGGATTCTTTCATAATTACCGTGTCCATTTTAGTTCGGAAGGGAATTGTAGAGACTGGGTGACCCTCCCAACTTAATTTTCTCCATTTACAACATCAAGATTTGAACTCTTAATCTTACTTAAGGGATCTAAGGTTTTATCCTACTAAATCAACCAGTAGTTGGTTGCTTGAATTTTTTAATATTGTATTTCGTGAATTATATGTAACGAGACTTGTATTGTATGACTGATTGTTGGTTTCTTGGGTGGTTCGTTTTTCATGTTTTTGGGCTCTCTAAGTGGAAAGTTCACTCTCCGTTAGGAGAAACTCGGTTTTCATATGGGCCCTTGGCTTAGAAAAAGATAGACAATAGGTTGGGTTGGACCAAAATTAGCCCTCAACATCAAAAGGCCAGATCATACAAATTTACAGAACCGAAATTACGCTTCGTTGTACAACGAATGTAAAAAAATATATTTTATTAAATAATATTTTTGTATTAAAAAGATAGATAAAATATGGTGGTTACTAATTACTACATCAAGGCGTTTGATTGATCAAATTTGCGATAAAGTTAAAAAAATATGTGTTATGTATAAATGTACCCTTTTACCCTTAAAATTCTAGCTCATATTTTTTTATTATTTTGACATTGATTATTATATTATTTTTGGGTTTATATTTATGGTTTAGAGTTTGGTGTTTAGGGTTTATACTTTAGAATTTATGGTTTTTGGTTTTAGGGTTATGATTTAGGGTTTAGGGTTTATAGTTTGGAGTTTAATGTTCATGGTTTTGGGTTTATATTTATGGTTTAGAGTTTGGTGTTTAGGGTTTATACTCTATAATTTATGGTTCTTGGTTTTAGGGTTTATAGTTTGGAGTTTAATGTTCATGGTTTTGGTTTTAATGTATTATGGTTTTGGTTTTAAATTTTAGGGTTTATGATTTAGAATTTAAGAAGTATGGTTTAGGGTTTAGAGTCCGCATATTTACATTGATTAAATACGTGAAAAATAGTATGGTGATATAATTGACAAAATTGACGTAAAACAAGCGTGTTAAATAAATACTACATGTGAGTTAGTAATAAATATTACTCAACTTGCTTATTAAATAATATGACGGATTAAATATCATTTCTACCAAACAAACTGATATTCGTACTTTTCGTAAAACAAGCGTGTTACATAATACGTCACACTATTTCAAAAAAAAAATAATACATCGCACTAGTTACAAGCCAACCAAGCATGGCGTTAGTGGCTACATGTTCAGAAAGGAATGATAGTTTTATTCGAATATTGCCAGGTTCTTATGCGATCTTACATGATTGATTTTTAAAAATATTATAGTTAATTTGAGTTCAAATTTAGGGAAGTCAGTCTCAATATAGGATAGTTACAAAAATAACTATTTGATAGCTTTTTTTGACAAATTTTAAATTTAATCCTAATATTATCTAAAAGGGAGGAGAAGAATGACTCTAGGTGAAGGAAGATGAGTGTTCTTAGTGGGTCTAGAACCCATAACCAAAAAAATAAGAGAATAAAGTTGAACAACTTGGCCAACCGGCCAAATGTGCTTGCTCACTTTTTGATAGTTTTTTTTATAAGCATATATGTGAAAATTAGCATATATACTAAAACCATGTTATTAAGTTAAACTTTATAATTACATTTGAGCAAACATATTTGGCAAGTTGACCAAGCTATTCATCTTTGTTTTCTCATATTTCTTTAGGTTATAAGTTCTAGACTTACTAGGAGTATTATTCTTTCTTTTTTAGAGTATCTTTCCCCTCTCTTATAAGTGAGATTAATATTAAATTTACTATTTATATAAAAAATAATAATATTACAATCTTGAACTCTTTAAAAACTTATTTACCTTGAACAATAAAAAACAATAATATCACTAATTATACCATCATCTCCCAATTTTATATAAAAGAAAAATTCTCGACTCGTTTAATTTTCAAGTTTAAATTTTAAGTTTTAACTATAAATCTTAATCCTTAAAAATTCTCTAAACCCTAAACCTTAACTCTAAATTTAAATTTAAATTTTTTTAATGTAAAATATATATATATATTTTAGTGTAAGAACATAAATAAAAATAATGGAGAAGAAACAATAATTTTTGTTATTTGATATAGATGTGATATATATAATCCTTTTTCCAAAGAAAATCCAACCGTTGTTATTATACACCATCCACGTGACTCAACCGCAGGTCCATTATATCTGCACCCACTTAATCCAATCATATCGCCAACTCTCTCATTCTCATTCGTTCCTCTAAAAACATGTCCTTTTTATCTTGGGTAAAACTGAGAACACATATCAAGAATCAAGACAACTAACGGTCTCCGTAATAGAACCAAAAATCACACTTTAACCACTTTACTGCGATGTTTTACCACAGAATTATTATCCAAAAAATGAAAGAGAAGCTTCGGAAAGAGATCGTACAACGCAACATATAATTATATTAATAATACGCCCTTCCTTCTGGCACCTTCCTTTTGTTCCCTCGGTCTGAGTGTGGGCCCCAATACTTTGCCCTTTTCTCCCCCTCTCTCTAGAATTTTCTTTTTCTTTCTCAGATTCTATTATTTTCTTCTCTTACCATTTACTCCACCCAGAACCTTCTAGAAATTACAAAACCTAACCTCCCATCTCTCTCTCTTTCTCTCTCAACATGCCGGCTTTCAACTCTGTATTGTGTTGAAAACCTTTGATTCAACGGTGTCTGTCTGCAAGAGCCAGGTTTCTTGTTCCTTGTTTGGCTGGTGGGAAAATTTTTGCTTTCTTTCCAGGTACGAATGTTAAAATGTTTTAATATCCACTTATTCTCCCTGTTAGATTTGAATTTTGAACATTTCAATTTCGAAAGAAACGGATTGATGTAATGATCAATATATCAAAAGATCACATCGGCGAGAAATTGTTCCGTTTCTGTGAATCTGAATAAATAAATAAATGGATTTTAGTGTTGAATTTGTCCGACTAAACTAGATATGTTCAGCTCGAAACATCGAAGATATTTCTTTGTTCATTCATTTATTTAACTTTCTGGGCTAACAACGTAGGCTATTATTATTATTTTATCCAATTAAAGGTTTATTAATCAGCGGCAGTTCAAGAGCTACAAGAAAGGCAGAAGAATATATCTCTTTAGAGAGTTCTGGTCCTTTAGGTTTCGTATCTAGGGCCGAACCGCATGGCCTGCAAATCTCTAGCTGCTGCCGCCCCCGCCACCGACTCGCAGCGATCTTTACCTACTCCGTTCCTTACAAAAACCTATCAGCTCGTCGACGATCACTCCGTCGATGATTTGGTCTCATGGAACGAAGACGGATCGGCTTTCATCGTCTGGCAGCCCGCGGAATTCGCCCGGGATTTGCTCCCTAAATACTTCAAACATAACAACTTCTCCAGCTTCGTACGCCAACTCAACACATATGTAAGTGTTGAAAATCAGATTATAGCATAAGTATAATTAGCTCGTTTTGAGAAATTGATTTATTTTATGATATGATTATTATTTTAGGGATTTAGGAAGGTAGTGCCGGACCGATGGGAGTTCGCTAACGATTGTTTTCGACGAGGCGAGAAGGAGCTTCTCCGAGACATACAGCGCCGTAAAATAACTCCTGCTTCTGCTGCTGCTCCGGCGACGGTGACCGTTGCAGGTGTTCCTTGTATTGTATCCCCTTCGAACTCGGTCGATGAGCAGGTAATCTCGTCGAGCTCGCCTCCTGTGGCCACCGTTGTGCACCGGATCACGAGCTGCACGACGACTCCGGAGCTTTTAGAGGAGAACGAGAGGCTTTGAAAAGAAAACATGCAGCTGAACCATGAGTTGACTCGGTTGAAGGGATTGTGTAACAATATATTAACTTTGATGACCAACCATGCTTCCGGTCTGTTCGAGAATCATTCAAATTTGGCAGAAGGGAAGGCGTTAGAATTATATTCAACGAGGAATTCGGCGAGTAATACAGAGGACAGTAGTCCGGCGGCGGCGGAGGATGTGACGCCGAAGTTATTCGGAGTTTCCATAGGCGTGAAGCGCGTAAGGAGAGAAGGGGAGGATGAGGATCAGAACAATAATCAAATACGGTTGCAGGATGTTGAGCCTGGATCCAAGGTTAAAGAAGAGCCGTGGATAGAAAAGGTGATGATCAAGAATCGACGTGGTTGGAGCTTTGGAGATGATCAGACGATATATAAAGCAATTTGATTTGGAAGAATTGGACGGTGTTGATGAAGATGGAGGAGGAACATGGTCCCACTTAGCGGTTCTCTGAGGTATCACGTGTTTGAAACATGACACGTGGGGTGAGGAAGCATTTGTTCTGGTTGCTTCTGGAATGTGAGGCTCCCGGTTGTAGACATTAGGGTCGAGAGGAGCGATGTTGTAACTTTGTCATGCAATTGGTTGTCGAGAAAGAATTGTTATTTTTTTCATGTAAAAATAACTATACCGCGTCGACAACCAATTTATGCAATAAAAAAGAAAAGACTACCATCTGAGATGTGGATTCTCAATTTCAATTCGACTTGATAGAATGGGAAAATTAACCAGCTTTTTAGAAATAATATATTTAGCAATGCCGAATAATTCAATTGCAGAAAAAAGAATAAAAAAAAAAGTTTCCATTTTTTCATTTCCTTTAATTTTGGTTCATAAATTTTATTTTCAGACACTTCATTCGTTGACTTACAAATTGATGCAAAAAACAAAACACAAAAAAATTATTAGGCTCATTCAACAAAATTTTATTATGACCAACATGTCATTAAAATCTGGCGTAATACCAAAATTTATCTTGGCGTATATTTTAACTTTATTGTTAGTATTTTTACCTTTTTGGTAAATTTATGTGTTAAAATATTGATGTGACATTTTTATATGTGATAAATTAATGATGTAAATAATTAGAAAATAACATTATCTATTAAATTAAAGGGTAATTATTTATACAAAAGCGTTTGTAGAAATTTTATTTATATAAGTACTTTAATTTTAAGGTTTAGGGAATCTGTTTAGGGTTTAGAATTTAGGGGTTTAGGTCTAGTAGTTTTGAATTTAGGTTGTGACTGAATTTTGAGTTTAGAGTTAAAATTTAATATTTATAGGTTAAAACTTAAATCCCTAATCATATTATCTTAAAACCTAAACTCTAGCCCTAAACCTTAAATTCTAACTATGAACCTTAAATTCTAAACCATGTATTAAAATTATTAAACTCTAAACCTTAAATTAAAACCCTAAACTCTAAAATTGAGGCGCTTGTGGAAAAAAATTCTACCACCTGTGTATGAGATAATAGTTCTTAAATTAATTGTATTTAATTAAATTAAACCCAAAACGGGATAATAATAACACATATCAATATCTATTTTGATTTAAAGTTAAAGAAATTGAAGTGCAATTTTAGGACTCAAATCCATACGCAAGAGGTGAAATGCTTGAGCGCTTAATTGATTGGTTTAAAACTGAAACGATTAATTTTTTTTGTTATTTCATTATTTCTCTGTCATAATACCCAACAAGAATATTTCTCCTTTTCCCTCCCTAAGTTATGGGTACTGTTTAGGGAAATTGGATGTAAAAAGTCGAAAGGGCTAAATTAATTTTCTGACCAAATTCAAAGGCTTAAATTTTCAAAAGCAGATGGGTTAAATTTCCAACGTTTAAAGAATACAGGGACCATGGGTATAATTAGTTATATTTTTATTAAAAACAATATTTGTAATTGCAATTTATTAGTATCATATTAATTTGTTACATAAAATCAAGGAAAAAACTTTGATACATTAGCGCGTGTAAACTTTAATTTACACATGTCTTTTAATTTTAGGGGTTAGGATTTTAATTTAGGGTTTTAAAGTTTAAGGGTTTAGATTGTATGGTTTAAAATTTAAGACTAGTATTTAGAATTTAGGGTCTAGGGTTTAAAGTTTAGAGTTTAATTTTTTAAGGTTAAGGATTTAAGATTTGAGTTTTATATTATAAATATACCGGCTTGTATAAAATTTATTTTACACGGCATGTATATTAAAATTTTACCCTAAAATCAATTGCTTCAAATAATTTTATTATAAGGATATAATATACTATAAATCAATTATATTGATATTTTAAATAATTGTTCAGATTTGAGTCATTTTGAGATCGAATTTTTAAGCTTATTTGTCATCTCAAGTCTATGATATGCCAACAAAATAACTTTAACTGTTACCATCTTATGCAGGTGGCAAAGAATGAATTTGGTTTTATTACAATAAAATTTTCAGTTAATTGGATTAATGATCATTACCAACCTACTTAACTCCATGAACGTTCGGTACCATTAAGCCTCTCTCCCAGAACATCAGTTTATTAAAAATAGCCTCGTTAGTTATGTTATATCCATCACTCTGCCGTGTCTTCTAATTCATTGTACTATATACAAGACGGACACAAAATTTTATATCGGGACACGAACTCTTAGAAAGTTATACTAAAAGTTTAGGGATGCTAAGAATTTGAAACTTTCAAGAGTGTGACTACACCCCAGCACTCGCACCCCTGGTCCATCTCTGGCTATATTTGCTTCTAAGACATGTATGGTTCATATGTGGTAGAAACCTAGAGCAAGCCAATGCAGTTAAGAACGCAGAGGAGAAGCCTTGAACAATAGTAAACAGGGCATGTTATTATCAAATAATGAAATAAAAGAGAAGGAAACAAGTTTTGTTCGACTCAGCCAGTGCTTTAGATGCCCCGGGAATCATTGATATTCACAAAACTCCATGAAGGCCAGAGCTAAAGCAATTAAGCAAGCAGATCATGATTATCCCCAGCAATACGATAGACAACATCTACAACTACCGCCACAAAGGACAATAACAGAATAGCCTGTATTAAGTGCTGTACATTATACTGCTGCTGTCGAGCAAAAACCATAAGCAGAGGTAGCAGAGACGACTTGTGAATAATTGTTTTGGTTCTTCTACACTTCCTCGTGGATACTACTACTCTTTAGAATGTTGTATTTGCAGAGAGGGCAGGTAGCATTGATGTATAGCCACTTGTCTATACAGGCACAATGAAAATGGTGACAGCAAGGAAGTTCCCTTAGCTCAACTCCGTCGTCGTAAGCGGAAAGGCAAATGCAACATTCCTATAAATTAACCCCAAGAATCAATATCAGTTGGGTACTTCACTTAACTCCCTTCAACTCACACAAGGACAAAACGAATTGTCATAAAATGGTCGCCGTTTAACATCATATAATTTTTGGAGGGGCAAATCATGAGGATAAAGGAAGTAAAACAGAATAAAAACAAAAGATATCAGCTTACGGCTTCGTCCGGGGAAAGCATATGCTCCCTGGGGGAATCGGTGCCACATTCAGTCATTATTCCTCCAACAGGTCCTTGTACATCACCGGCAGATTTCCCATCATCATCAGTTTTTCGAAACTTGAATTTAGACAACTGATCAATGTCTTCCTTGGTAGCTCCCTCCTGATCCAAGAGGTCATATGAAGCCAGTAAAAAGAAAAGTGCATAAAAAAGCAGGAAAAAAAGTTAAAATAAGTGACAAATATATCTTAATTGCCAAGAGTCGTACAACTATAGGAATTGTTAATTTTTAAGTTCAAAATGCTTAACGAAATCTTTCCATTCAACTGAACCAAATCCATGTAGAAAGTTAAAAATTCACACAATAGTGCAAGGACCCATAACAACTAAACTTCATCAACTAAACTATATATTCAAGCACAAAAATCAGGCATCAAATGCAGACAAACAACTAATGAGGTGTATATAATCATGGTGATGTGAAAATTACCTGATCTGCCACAGCATATAGGATTGCAATAATACATGGTAGACAGCAGCAAACAGCAATACCAACGATGCATGCCAGTGCAACACAGAAAATAACAAAGAAAACATCAAAACCAAGAAAAATTATACAAAGCCTGCAGAGGAAATAATAATTAAAATAGTTAGAATCCGGTTATAGGGGAAAACCTTCAAACACCAAAAAAAAAACAGCCGGATGAACAATGCTAACTAACCAATAAAGCTGAGGGGAGGAGCGTGCCAATGCTTGGCCACCAATAGATACCCAGTAGAATCCAATGATCCACCAGATGAATGAAAACATTGTATTCGTAGACTCAAGATGCTTTGCAACTCTGCTGGGAACATCAATTTCAAATGATTTCAGCCATTTAGCTGAATGTACAGTAATATCATACACAACCTAAAGCTAAAACAGATGAGGTTAAACATATCCGATATACGATATAAAACACATACAAGTTAAGGATCATAATATGTTCTCAACATTTAATTTAACTACTTTCAAATGCTTTGCATACATGAAAATTTCCAAACCAAAATCGAATACATAATTGCAATCCAGATATCACAAGAAAACATTAGCCGATTTGCACTTCCACTATTGTAGCATATAACCTATTTATTCCAATTTCCAGCAAACGAAACAAAATTTCCAAAATCCTCTCCATTTCCCCAACACTGCAGAAAGTAATGTCTACCAAAAAACCTACCAATTCACAAATAAAACTCAAAACGAATAAAAAACTATCATTTTAGCTTCTCAAATTCTTTAAGTAACAATATATGTACCTTCCACTATCCTCTTCCAGCTGAGCCAATGTCACGTACTGCTCTGAATCAACCCTTGATCCTGGGCTGAGAATCCCTTCCTCGCCGGCATTAAATGGCCTGTACCCCAAGCTCTGCTGCCTCCGCCTCCGCCTGTACTCCACACAAACGCAAACCATATGCAACAAACACTGCGAAGAGTAGCCAATAATCCAAAGCCTCAACGGCATCTCGGGCCTCTCGTCCCTGCTCAAAAACAAAACCCCGACCGACACCACCACGAAAGCAAGATTCCAGATAATGTCGAGGACCACGACGGGCTTCGAATACGCCCAATCGCTCTGGCGCTCCTCGAGCTGCTCGGCGGCGGTTTCTCGAACCAGCATGGAGGGTTCACGCATCATCCTTCGGCTGCTGGCTCGGCGCAGGAACCGAGCCGCTTCGCGGAGGCTCTGGCGACGGACGGATCGAAGCGCGGTGGACTCGTCCCGTGACGCGTTGCTTGTTGATGAGAGAAGAGGCGTCGCATCGATGATATCATCGGATGAAGATCGGTTCGTTGGAGTCGTTGAAGCCATCTTGGGTAATTCTAAAAAAAAAACAGAAACAAAAACAAAAAGTCCTAGAATAATTTTAAAACAAAAAACAAGTAGATTTAAAAAGAAAAGAGATTTACGGGTTTTCCAATTGTAATCTTCAGGGGATTTGGATAGTTAGGGTTTCTACGGGATGGTGGAGATAGATAGAGGACAGATGGAGAATTGACGATATTGGTGAAACCGAATTAAGTTTTTGTCTTCTTTTCCTAATTATCATTTTGGGGTTTTATTCCCAAGTAATGATCGGTGCAATTCTTACACTTCCCATTGCACTTTTGTCTTGATATTTACTTGGTTTCACTTTTTACCGATGAATGGTGTACGACTTATAAAATGATAAATTTAAAATAGAGTATAAAAACTTATGAAATAAATATCAAAATTTATTCGTCAATTGAAAATATTAAATTTTTTTGATAATATTTTCGGTTGATTTTTAAAATTTTTAAATATTAATATTTAGTTTTTTGACAAATTTTCAGACAAAATTATTGAAATTTACAAAGATAAGTATAAAAATTTCAAAAAAGCACTCAAATCCCCAAAATTCCGAAAAAGCCCCAAATTAATAAAACCTCAAATACCTAAATTCCCCAATTTGATGATTCCCACCGTCGTTGGTCACGTTGTCTGCGACGGAATAAAATGTCCTCTCCTTACCGAAACATCCACACACCATTCATCGTTGTTCGACCGCCACTCGTAGCGAATTGTTCGAATAAATCTTTCGTAGATTTCAGCCTTCGTCCGACATTTTGCACGGTTTCAGTTGTTTTTCGACGACGAGGTGGTAGGGTAAATGATCGTAGTAGTCCGACGGCGGATGTAGTGGGCAGCGACATAACCATCAGCGACGGAAACGACTCAAATCGCGATTTGAGTTTTTGGGAGTTAGTGATTTCGAATTTGGGGGTTATTTTGTAAATTTTGGAAATTCAAGGGTTTTTAAAAAATAAGTTAAAATTAAAAGAAATTAAAAAATAAAATAATATTTTTTAAAAAGTATTAACCATAATTAATGTGAGACACATAAAATTATAACGGTTGAAATTTTGGGCATCTATTTTTATAAAAAAATACTTTATGCACCTAAAATTCAAAAATAATATAGTTTAAGCGCCTATTTTTTATTTAAGCCAATTAATAATTTTATATCTTATTAATTTTTAATAACATTTGAATTTTATACTTCTAATATAAAACGAAAGATTTATTTTTTTATGGTAAGATTTTTAAACACCAATATACGATGTCCCGTTATAGAAAGCTAGACGTCAAACTATTTTGGACTATAAACACTATCGAATTGGGAATTATCTTTGCCACCATCAAAGTTGTATCAACCACCGGCGATACGAGAAGAAATAAGGGTGGAAATAAAACGAACTTGTATTAATAAAATTGTGTTTGTGTTTGTTTGTTTATTTTTGAAGGTGTTTATGTTCGTTTAAACTTTTAATATTGTGTGTTCGTTTATTTATTTTTGAAAGGTGTTCGTGTTCGTTTTTATGTTCACGAATATGTTCGTTTAACGTTTACTACCATTAAAATGAACACGTTCGTGAACTTGTTCAGAATATTAACTATAAAAAATTAAATGAACTCAAAGTTGTGAAAATTGTGAAATTAACACATTAGTCTTTAAGCTCCGTAGGCTGCACAGTTTGAACTCTAAAGTTCACCATGTGTTCAATTTAGTCTCTAACTTCATCAATATTTAAAAAATAAAACGAGCTTGTTCGTGAACATAAAAGAACCGAACACACATCTGTTTGTGTTCGTTCGTTTATTAAACGAACATAAATTTTTTCATACTCATTTATTTAGCTTAATAAACAAATATAAACGAACGTTTATACGAACAATTCACGAGCGGTTCGTTGAACATTTTGTTCATTTACACCTCTAAGAAGAAATGATGATGCTCTTGTGCCAAGGAGTCTGAACAAAGTGGCAATGAAATATACTAAAACGAGATAGAAATGAAAATAACAAAAAAAAAAGAAAAAATATGCTTATGGTTGTTTGAAGCTTTCGAACTTAATAATAAAATTAATTTAAGTCTCTGATTTTGTTTTGTACCTAATTAATCCCGAAATTAATAAATTGAATCAACTAAGCTTTTTGACTAATTTCGACCATCAATTTTTTATAATTTTTAAGATATTATTGTCACGTGACCTATTATAATTATGCCACGTGAGATTTACATATGTATTAAAAAGCTATTTTTATAACTTTTATTAGTTTTTTTTAATTTTAGATCTTTTAAAGAATTTTTTAATAAAAAAATATTAAAAACTATCAAGTGATAACACAGTAATTACGACACATTATACCAACTGATCTAAAAACTATTAGATTTAACGATTAATTTCTGCCAAAGGGATAAATCGATGAAATTTTAAAGTAAAAAAAGTTAAGGCTTAAAGGTCAATTTGGCCCTCAACGAAAAATAAAAAAACCAATTAATCCTTTATAAAAAAATCACCCAGATTAGCTCTCAAAATTCAAATTGCACCCAACTTAGCCCATTCGTTACGTTGACCGTCAGTGCCCTTTAAAGGTAAAATATGAAAAAGCACATGTCACACTCTAAAAGTGGCACATCATTAAATTATATTTTTTATAAAAAATTCTAAAATTTCTAAAAAAATTCTATACAAAATCTACAGAATTATAAAAAAATAAATATTAAAAATATTAAATTAACTTATTTTTCTTATTTTCCTTTAATTTTTAATAAAAAACATAAAATAAATATTTTCTAAAAAAACCTCAAAATTTTATTTCTTTCAATAAAAGACCTCTAAATCCCTAAATCAAGCATTGCCATCGATTTAACCACTGACCACTCCCCGTCGTAAGAAAACACCTCGTCTTTATCGTCCTACTATTGTTATTAGAGCCCATGTCGCCTTTGCACTCATTCTCAATGTTCAACACCCCTTGCATCACTAAAACTATTCCCCCTCGATATTTCTTATCACCAACAGTGTCATCTTTCCTAGCACCGTCTTCTACCACAACACCAACAACTTTCACCGTCCATTAAATAGGTTTGGGGGTTTAAGAATGCAGGTTAAGGTTTTAGGTTAGAGATTTAAATTTTTTGAAATTTTAGGTTTTATAATTAAAAATATTCTTAAAAATATTATACATTCTTAAATATTATTTCATTATAAATATTTATATATATTTTTAATAATTATTACAATTTGTGTTTTTTTATTTTAAGTAAAATATATATTTTTTATAATTGTATGGAGTACATAAAATTATTCTTTTACAAATTTAAATATTTTTAGATTTTCTTGAATTTTTTAAAATAATTTTTCTATATTTCTTAATTTTAATCTAATTATAATTTTAAATATGTATTCAGATTTTTTTATATATATATTTTTGAATTTTAAATATATTTTTTATAATTTTAAATATTTTAAATAATTTTTATAATTTTGTGATATGACATTTTTAGAATGTGCTACGTGTCACCATCTTAATCACTATTTATAAATTTTTGAATAAACTATTTATGAGTTAATGGTAAACTATACGATCAACGTTATGAAATGATTAAACTAATCGCAATTTAAATTTTAAGAGTCTAATTAATTATTATTTAAATTATAAGAGCCCAATAGGACAGAATTTGGTCAATTAAGTATATACGTAGAAGAGTCTCAACCGATCGACAAACCTCCATACTTCAATGGGGCTAATTATACATCTTAAAAGAATAGAATGAAAATATTCATTCGATCAGTTGATCTTGATGCATGGGAGATAATCATGGAAGGCTATTCTACTCCAATAAGTGAAATGAAGAATTGGAGTGATGAAGAAAATAAGAAGTTCCAACAAAATGCTAAGGCTATGCATATTCTATTTTATGTACTTGGTCTGAAGAGTATAGAAGAGTTTTTTTTTGTTCAGATGCTAAAGAGATATAGAAAAAGTTTTAAGTCATTCATGAAGACACATATGAAGTCAAACAAACAAATATTGATCTTCTTACTTTCAACTACGAAAATTTCAAGACGAAGCCTAATGAAGACACCAAAGCCATGTCTGATTGGTTAAATGCCATCATCAATTCACTCAAAGGGTATGGGATGAAATATTCAAACGAGTAAGTTGTGAGAAAGATGCTATATAGCTTACCAAAGTCTTGGGAAGTTAAACAAACCGTCATCATTGAAGCAAGAAACTTAAAGACTCTTACACATGAACTCATTGGTTCCTTGCTAATTCATGAAATGATGCTCAAACGAAAGGTAGAAGAAGAGAAGAAAGACGAAAAGAATGTTGAAGTTGCCCTTAAATTCATTAAAAGGAAAAAAGTGATTCAAGTGAAGAAGCGGATGAAGAGAAAGAGATGATTAAATTAACTAAAAGATTCAAACGCTTTATGAAATCTAGCGAAGGAAGAAGATTTCAAATAATGGAATAAATAAAGCATAAATGAAAAAGGATAACATCATTTGTTATGAATGTAAGAGTTCGGAAATGAATCAGTTCTTTAACGAAGAAGGTGAAGTAACAAATATTTGTCTAATGGCCATCATTGCAGTTTCATAGATAACCTTTAACGCATCTTATACATTTTATGAGTTGCAAGATGTATATGATTTATTAGAATTGAAATATAAAGTCTTGATTTCGAAAACACAAAATGAGTATTTCAAAATTGAAAAATCAAAAATTACTTCCTCGACAGGTCAAATGAAACGAAAATTAATAAATAAAAGTGTAAAATTATAAAATAATTTCTCTTTTGCAAGATATATACCAAATAACGTGTAAAATTATAAATTTTACATTGTCTACAAGTAGATCCTAATCCTAATTATATATATGCATTGGACAATAAACTTGGGCATGGCCTATATCAACCAATGGGTCAACTTACAGCCCGAAATCCGAATACTTGCTCCCTGTTAAAATCCAGGTGGTTGCTACATGCGGGACTTCCTATTTTAGGTTAGGGTTCATCCTTCGTTTAGCGTAAAGACAAAAAGTATAGAAAAATAAATAAATAAATAAAAGTAACTTAAATATAATCTTATTCATAATTAAATGACCTCTACAGTAGTTTACTCTAAAATTAATTATAAAAAATTGATAGGACTTCAAAACTATATAAACAAAAATCATTTTCAATCATGTTTAAATATCAAATTTTAATGGTGATTCATATTCTTATATTTCCATTATGAGAAAATAGGTACCAAACACGTTCTTTATTTTACCATTAAAAATTATTTTTTATTTACCGAACATATTTTTATTTTTAAAAAAAAATATTTGTAGAAACCAAACATAAATTTTCATTTTCTAACTTTAAAATAATCAATTTTGGCTTGTTGAGTTTAGTTCTGTTGACATATCACTAGTATAATAAACAATATGGTATAAGATCGAGCATACCTAAATAATTGTATTTTGAGTAAAAAAAATAGGTAAATACACACAATTTCCATTTTTCTATATATCACTTATTAAATAAAAATGGGTTAAGGGTACAAGAAGCCCTTAATTTTTTAAAGGAAAAATCAATTAAATTTATTATTTTTTTGCACCTATTAAACCAACAAATGTTATCAATTTAGTTATTAAACAAAAAATTTTTAAAAAAATGTTATTTTTCATGAAAAACACAAGGCTCAAAGGATTCTTAACTTATCCCTTAATTATTGGATCATGACTGTATGGCCCAATACATTACGATCACCACATGTATATACACATAAATAAATACTCCATAAAGAAATACTTTGCAAAATGGTATTTTTTGTTTAATTATTTGTATTTAATTTATTAATTAATTTAAATTAAATATTGTAAAAATTTATATTAAATATAATTCTCTCAATTTAATTGTTTGGTTCATGATATTAAAATTCGAACATCTAATTTTACTTAATAGATCTAAAGTCTCGTCCATTCAAGCAACTGATTTTTGATATTTGATAAAATATAGATTGAGTTAGGATAAAATATTTTTTTTAATTTTAAAAGAAGAAGTAAATAAATAATCAAAACCCGTCGCCCAAGCAAACTTTCCACAAATATCACCCCAAGCTCTTCCGTTTCACATTCTCTTTTTTTTTTTTCTTCCTCTACATACATTAACCCCCCGGGAAAGTATAAGCTGCGAGAAAATAAATTAAAAAAATAAGGGAAACCCCCATTTCCTGCAATGGCCAGAACTGATCAAGAAGCAATCGAGACTTTCATCACCATCACTGGGGCTTCAGAAGCTGTTGCCATACAAAAGCTTGAGGTAGTTCTCCGGAAACATTTTCATTTTAATCTTATTTGTTTATTTTTAGTTTGATTTTCCGATTGGTTTCTCATTATATGTTAATAACTGATTGGATGATTGATTAATTTGTTAATGAATTGGATTTTTTTTGTTGCTTCGCATTGTTGATTTAGTTTCATTGCTTGCGGTTGGATAAGAATTTTATTCACTGACTTTAATCAATGGGTTATTTTAAGGGTTGAATGAATTCTCCATAATTTCCCCCCCCCCTTTTCAACTAGTTTTTATCTGCGTATGTAATGTATATGCCAAATGAACAAGTTTTTTAAAGAGAGAGAGAAAGAAATTGGATGGTTGGTACCTAAAAGGGGAAATATGAATGAAAAGATGAAGCTGCATTTTTATTTTTGGAATTTGAAGTTGTGTTCTTTTTGTTGTTTCGTTAAAATGCATTTGATGTTGATTAGTATAATGCCTAAGGTTTTCTAAACCTCCACTAGTTAGTCTCGAAGCTCATAGGAAGGCCATAGAAGCAAGGGGCACTCAACATGGATTGGTGCCCCTTGAATGTGATTATAGTGATTTTAGAAGTCTTGCAGTCGGTCGTTGGAATTCTTGCATTTGGACTCCTTATTGAGATTACTCCCAACTCATACTGATGGTTAAACTGAGGTTTATCCTAAATATCTGACTTTGGATTTTTTTAGGCATCACTTCATTTTATTGTTTGCTAAGGTGCTCTATACTTAGTTTTAAAAGGCGCAAAGGGTCCTTGGAGCCTAGGCGCAGGCGCGCGCCTTCCGTAGGTGAGGCGAAAATGGAAGCAGAGAAGAGAAGAGGAGTATTAAATTGATGCAGAACAGAGAAGAGGCAAACATGGAGAGAAGAGAAGAGAACGACACCCCTAACAGAGAGCTTTGCTGACCATGTAAAGCTCCGGAGGGTCCTTGAAGGAGAAGTGAAAAAGGGTTTTTTTTCACTCTTGAATCCCTAAGGCACCAGAAGCGCTGCGCCTGTGGGCTTCTCGTTCTGCGCTGCGCCTAGGCCGACAGAGGTGATTTTTTGTGCACCCCGCGCCTAGACGCGCTTTTTAAAACTAAGGTTCTATAGAATTTTATGAAGACAATGTCTTGAGGATGAGATGTTTGGCTAACACTGTTATCACCATCAAATTGAGTTCTTGAGTTGCCTTATTTATTTGAGTTAGTTTGGATTCTTTGCATCTGTTCCTAAATTCAAGTTAGATATGTGCATCTCTCACTTTTCTTTTATTAATTTTGCTTTGAATCAGGAGCATGGCGGTGATCTAAATGCAGCTGTCAATGCACTTTTCAGCGAAGGAGATCGAAGCACGTTAGTCAATTGTGGTATTCTCTCATATGATTAGCAATTCTCTGTTTATAGCTTTATTTATTTCTTTATTTTTCCTGCTTGTAGCACAAGGTCAACATCAACTGTAGTTCCTGTAGATGATGCCATGGATATAGACGACCCATTAGAAGCTGTACTAAGCAGGCCAGTCTTTCCACTTCTCCCAGCATCTAGAACGACAAATGCATTCTCATTGCTTGATCCAAACTTCCGTAGAAGCTTCTTTGATGGTGTTTCTGATTTTACAACTCGTGAACCATTGGTTACACATCCAAGAGAGGTTAGGGAGGTACCGATAGAGGTTAAGGATAGCAATGAGCCGTCAAATCGTTCTGGTCATGCTCCTGTCATCGAGGATGTCTCTGAAACTGCACAAGCACATGGACCTAATTCCAATGAGACTGTTATAATTGATGAAGTAGACGATGATTCTACCATGCTACCACGTCAGCTGAACAATCCTTCTTGTAACCAACATGTTACACCCAGTGCTCCTGTCTTTGATAATTTGCCAGACTGTGGCAATGACATTGAAGAACAAATGATTCGAGCTGCAATTGAGGCTTCTAAATGGGAAGTTGAGGTAAATTTTTAGACGGGTGTTTCCAGTGTCTTGTTGTGCTGATGCACTTCCTTCTTGTAGATGGCATAGATGTTTGCCTCACAAGTTGCCTTTTACTGTTTGTTCAGGATTCCAGTGATCTGGGGCCTCCAATTAGTCGATCTCATGTGGAGGATGCTCAACTTGCAGAAGCGGTTTCATTGTCCTTGAAGGTTTGTTGTGCTTTAGTTTGTTAAAATCATGCTTTCATATGATAATCTCTTCATTTCGTTCAATGTTGCCAAATTCAGTCAGCGGAGCAAGAGAAGGCATTGCATGAACAGGGTCGGTCTGCCGGAACATCGGAATCTGTAGCTTCTAAACCAGCTGAGGTGCAGATCAGAAACTTGGCTGCCTCAAATGGGAGGTACATCTCATGATCACTTGTTAAGCCTTAGGTGTTCTGACGACAAATCTGTAACTCTAATTTTGCTTTTGCTTCATTTTATGGTGTACTTAATTGAGTTTGTTTTAGGTTAATGAGAGGAAGCTCTTCCATTCATGATGATGCCGAAGTTGTGGAGGAGCAGCCTCTAATTAGGCCCAGGCCCAGACGGGCATTATCTGGCTCGAGGGAATCTGTGAAAGAAATTGGAGCTGTTGAGGCTAGCCCAGCATCAAGTCCTGGACAACAAGACATAGGCAATCTCCCGCATAGCAATGGAAATGCCTTTACTTCTGATGAGGTTAAACCCTTGCCCAATTTTCTCTGATGTGCAGTTAGAATTTAAGTAAAAAAATGCATTTCATATATTTACTAGACTTTCTCTTCTAACTGGTGCCTTTCACTTATGTTCTTTACTAATAGTAATATTTGGTTTCTGCTCTCTGCTAAATCATAGTGGGGAGGCATCTCATCTGAGGAACATGATGAAGCTGTCATGCTTGAGGCTGCAATGTTTGGTGGAATCCCTGAGACTGGATATCCTTTTGCATATGCACCTAATCAGTACATGCGGTCGGAGGGCTCCAATCCCTGGCGTGCTCCCCGTCCTCCATCACCCTCTTTGGCAGCCCAACGCTTGATTAGGGAACAGCAAGTTAGTTTTTAATTTTTTATTTGTTTATTTTTTTCTTATTTGACTGCAAGGTATGGGTATTTTGGTCCAGCAGAAATGGTCTAACAGTTGCCTACATACATGATGCAATTTCAGGATGATGAATATTATGCATCATTGCAAGCTGACAGAGAAAAAGAGTTGAAAGCAATTGAAGAAGCTGAAGCTCGCCGTTTAAAGGAGGAAGCAGCTAGAAAAGCTGCTCTTGAAGAAGAACAGCGAAAAGAGGAAGAGCTTCGCAGGAAAGTGGAGGAGGAGCAGGTAATTATTAGTTATAGTTCTGATCATTAGTAAACTTAACTGGTGTATATTTTGGTCTATGAATTGAGGAAAATGATATGTTATCTTGTAACATGGTTTTTTGTATAAAGAATTACATTCTACAATAGTTTGAAGGCAATTTATTATATATAGATGCTTGTTTTTAACTTAATGCGGGATGATTAAAATTTTACCAGCAAAATTTTCATGTAGGTGAAACTAACTTGTGTTGTAAGTTTCGTACAACTATTGTCCTTGTCAATGTTATCTTCATTACAGCAATTCATACTGTTGATGTCTTAATGTAGATGATATAAAATGCATTTTATTATTCAGATAATTTACGTTTTTCTTTAATTAAGAAAAATACTTGTTAATTTGTTTGGTTCTTTCCAATCAACTTAATTTATGCATTGTAAATATAATTTCATTCACTGTAGATATATACTTTCCATGGATTCTGAATTGCATCTTTTCTGATAACATTGCCAGGAATTTGAGAGACAATTAGCTGCTAAAGAAGTTTCACTGCCTGAGGAGCCAGCAGCCAATGATCAAAATGCTGTAACCCTTCTTGTGCGAATGCCAGATGGCAGTCGCAGGGGCCGCAGATTTCTCAAGTCTGATAGGCTGCAGGTAAATGTGCAAAGAAGAATCACTTCTCCTTGTGCATGCTTAGTGTTAGACCTGACTTTGATTTTGTTTTGCAGTCTCTATTTGACTTCATAGATATTGGTAGAGGAGTCAACCCAGGAACTTATAGACTGGTAAATTCTCATCCCAAGTCCAATCCTATCATTCGAGATAGATAGATCGATAGCCACTGGATGGAAATATTCGCTACCTGCTTCCTGCAAGGAAAAATATAAATATAAGCGCATTCTAATCACAACGTTTGGTGCACAGGTGAGGCCGTACCCAAGGCGTGCTTTCAGTGATGGAGAGAGCAGTTTGACGCTAAACGAACTCGGGTTAACAAGCAAACAAGAGGCCCTATTCCTGGAGTTGATCTGAAGAAGTAATAACCATCTTAATCCCTATACGATTATTGTAGAAAAATTACTCAGAAAATCTTTTAGTTTGATTGAAACCGGAAGAAGTACATGGATTTCATAAGGGTATTTCAGGATAGGGCACAATTAATCTGACTTGAGAATGTTCATTAGAATTCTGCATTTTGTTGGTGCTGGTTTTCTATTTTCTTAAAAAGAGAATGCAGTTATGGCGGGTCTGTCTGTCTTTACTTTCCTCGTATCCTTTGAGCTATATTCATTTGTTGGCCCTTTCCCCAACCTGAAAAAGGTAGTAGGCCCAAGAATACCAAAAAAAAAAAAATGTAAAAGATAAAGGCACCTGGCTGTCTTTTGTACCTAGTCGTCAGCCGCACCGAATGAGGCAAATTGACCACAATGTCCTTGCCCACTCCAGCGTGGCGGACTCTTATTGGTTATGTAAGCCAGTCAAAGTTCCTTAATATAATCTATCTATATTAATATTATTATAACCTAATTAAAAGCTTCCCTCCACTTAATGCCAAATTGGATGGGGAAATTAGTGTTTATAAGTATGATGGGTACATAATTTTCATGTGTTTGTAATTCACTATTTATTAATATTTATACACGTGATGTTTTTATCATGTTAGTATCTTACCTTAGTTATTATGGTTCAATTCAAATGATAATTTATTTGTTATTGTTGTGTTTGGTTTCCTAATTTCTATGAATTTTTTAATTCTTTCATTCATTAGTTAGGTGTTTGTGTTGAACGGTCATTGTTTTTCAAGTGCAAAGCATTATAAAAATGTAGTTTTTTCATGTTAATAATTTATTATATACTTATATATTTTGTATGCTTTGTATCATTTTTACTTTTTAGTTATTTTAAATTTGTTCATGTTTCAATTAATTCTATAGTTTGCATGTTTTTTAAATTTAAAAATATTTATTTAAGATAAAAACATATATTAATGTAAAAATCATATTTTAAAATGTATTCTAATTTTACAAAAACATAGCGAGTAGGCATATTCTAGTTTTAATATTATTCCAAAAAATAATTTTTTAAATAATTCTTACTTAGGGGATGAGAAAGGAGAAATTTGTTCATAGTGGGTCTAGAACCCATGACTAGACTTGGCAAGCTTGATTCGAGACCTAAAAATCAAACGATTTATCCGAACTAAGATTCAAATTGAACCAGAACATGATGGCTCAAAATTTGATCCGAAATCAAACAAATCAATTGAAACAAATCTGGATTTTAGTTGAACAAAAGTGGACTCGAATCAATTTTTAACCAATCAAGACAACCGAATAGAAAAGGTATTAATATAAATAAAAAAAGATGGGATATGAACAACCCCACTACTCACCAAAAAGTTAAATATATTGGCTTTATAAATTTATATATAGGGTGTAAAAATTGGCCGACCTAAAAACTTGATTAAAACCGACCGATCTCCCATTGACCTGAAATTGTCACGAACCGAAATCAATTTAACCAAAAATCAACCGTCCCGAAATGATTGGAATCACAATACACTCGAACTAAAACTGAACTGAATAATATCATACCCAAAATGGCCTGAACCAAATGACCCGTTTGCCACCTCTACCCATGACCTAAGGGAATGAAAGGTGTCAACTGAGAAATTTTTTAACAACTTGTTCTAAAGGTCGTGGATAATTTGTACCACAAAAAGATATTCTAGTTAGAATAAAAATAATTACACTATTAATTACTAGTTAGTTTTTTGTTTTAATCATTTAACAATACAATGTTTTGTAATACAAAGACAGAAAAGATGAGTTACAACTTGATGATTATTATTATCAATAATTTTTTTCACACGTTTGTTAACTTATTAATTACTGATAAAGTGTCTTTTAACACTTAATTTGAGTTCAAAATTCTAGCTGAATAGTTAATTTATAACATTTTTTAATTTTCGGTGGACGTGTGCGTGTGTGCCTCGTTATCTTAATATAATTAAGAGGTTAAGGAGGTTAAAAAGAAATGTTAATTTTCATAAGGCGACAAAACACAAATATATTATAATTACATAATTGAGGTATGAGAGTCAACGGTTAAATTAAAAGAATGGGCATCAGGAGACGAGCACGTGCGCAACACGTGAATTTGAACACCCTCTTAAGTTCTAGTAAAAGAAAAGGGTACATGTACGTGTAGTAAAGAACGAGGAGAAAATAAGGTAATAGACAGCAACTCCCAAACGGTCACATTTCTCCGACAACACTCCAACGGTCACAAAGGCTACTATTATTCACCATTTCTATTTTTTGCTGAAAATGAAATCTCAAAAGTGAAAGCACTGATGGAGACGTGAAGGGGGTGAAAGAGGTAAGTACTTACCAGCAAGGTGTATTATAACACTTTTATACTTTAGCTGTATTGTAATTTGTAGGTGTAGTCGAGATGAGTTAAAATGAAGAACACGACCCTAGAGAAATAGTATAAGGTTTTCTAAAACCCTTTACCCGGTTTGTTTTCTTGGGTTGTGAGCTTCAAGGGGTAGCATGTTTCATTTGTTGGTTTTCATGCATGTTTAGTTTGGGTTCAGTTTCAGTTTCAGTTAGCATGGAGTTTTTGCAAACCTCAAAAGCTGGTGAGATGGGTGTCAGAGTTTTCCGGGATATCAAGTCCAGGTTTGAGTTTCTATGCGCTTCTGCCTCTAACATTCATGTTTTTTGCACTGTTGATCATAGCCTTTTCCAATGAGTTTTTTTGTGAATGTTTGGGAATCCGATTATTGTTTTGTGGTAGATGCTGTACTGTGCTTCTTAACAAATCTTTGATTCTTTCTGGGGTGGGCGGGATTTCTTTTTTACACATTGTTCATATAGGAAAACTTGCATTTCCAATTCTTTAATTCGTTTTTGTATTTATTTTTTTTAAAAAAATTGGATTCCTTCTTATTTTGTTTCTTTTGCGTTTCTTGAAAACCACACACTCACTTAGAATTTGTCCATCTCTCTGGATTTAGTTGTCCAGGTATACATGCAAAGTTTTATATGAACATATAGGATTTTATACATAAAGAAGAAAGATAAACTAAAACTCATACAACTTATAGAAACAAAGAGAGATAGGGAAAGAAAACAGAGAAAACAAAGTGGGGTGGGTGAATTGAGAAGCAAACAAAACAGGAAGGTTGTAGAGAAATGTTGGCAGGGTGTTCTAGTTCAACATTGCTGTCACCAAGGCATAGATTGAGGAGTGTAGTGTCTGCGCAGTTTCAGCTTGCCATTTCCCACCTTCAATGAGCACACAGAGACTGGACTTGCCATGTAGTTTTTCTCGCAAGGACACTGCTTCAAGGTCACAACCTATTAGGCCTGTTGCCCTTTCTGTGGAGAAACCAATTGAATCGAAAACCAGCGGTTGTTCTCTCAAGCAGAACATCCGACTGCCGCCATTGACTGCTGCTGCGGAGAATCCATTCGAAGGACGGAGAGAGATCAAGGATGAGGTTTGGGAGAAAGGGAAATGTTTTTCATTGATAAGTCTGTCAATGGCAGGGCCAAGAGGTAAAAGGGTATAATAAGATTTTCGGTGATATTCATGAAGGCGGTGGAGATAATTTGAGTTTGGCGGAAGATTTTTGGTTTCAACCAAGTTTTACTGGAATGTAACACCCAAAATAGGACTTAGAATGTTACCACTATTTAGAATTCTTAAATAGTTAAATCATCTTAAATTAAGTAAAGTCAATTAAGGGTTGAATTGAATAATTAACAAATATGAATGCCAAATTAAAGGACTAAAATAGAAGAATGAATGAAATAAGTGATCAATTTAAAGTGACTACATTGAATTAAATAAGAAAGATGATGATTGCATGCTAAATTCCTTGTTTCCCCTAATGCCCTTGATTAAGTTAAGATAAGGATTAATTAAAGGACATTTTGGATATTTTGGACATTTCGTAAATCCATTAACTTGGATTAAACATAGCCATCATCTTCTTCATTCTCTTAGTTGCCGATTAAAGAGGAAAAATTGGGGAGAGAGGATTCTTGTGAGAGAAAGCTTGGATTTATGGTGTTAAAGTTGAAATTGAGCTAAATTCAACTTGGTGGCAGCATTACTAAGGTAAATTCCTGCTTGAAATTCTGATTTAGATGATGTTTAATGCTTAGTTGAGTTATTAGGTTGTTTGAAATGAAGAGAATGATGAAATTGAACTTGTATATACCATGGATAACTTGAATTAGAGTGGAATTTATGTGTAAGTGACGATGTAACAAAATTAGGTTGCTGGAAATTTGAAATGAGATGTTGTTGTAAGAATTGAATTGTTAGAACATGTAATTGAGCTATGGAACTAATGAATTGAATATGATCTTGATTAGGTAATGTAATTAAGGTGTTAAACAAGATAAATTGTTAGTAACCAATGCTGGAAAATCTGAGAATTATGAACATGATAGAAAACAGTCTTCTTAGGGACTGTTTTGGTTATAGAAATTGAGCATACATGTTAGATGAACTTAGAACTCTGTTTTGATCATGTTACTAGGTAAAGAGAAGATTGAATTGAATAGGTAACTTGCTAGAAAATGTGACTACACCTAATTGAACTAGTTAAATTAGGTAATTGACTGCCTAGTTGATGAATTGACGTGTAATTGACATCAAATGGATTAAACTAGGAATAACATGACTATGCCCTGTTTTGAGAACATTGTTAGGGGAATTATGATAGCCAAGACATGTATGAACATGATCATGAATGAATTATAGGGCCAAAACATTGGTTAAAATGAATTTAAGGAATTAAAATGTGAATAGGTACAATATGCCCAGAATTGCTCTGTTCTAGGCTGTAACTTTGAAAATTTACCAAAATTTGTATAGATCAAATTCAGGGCTGAAATTTTAGTGACATGATCCTTAGTATGTCTATATTCATTAGGTGAAAACAGAACCGAAAACTGGGTCCTATGCTGGAAACTGTAATTAGAAATAGCTGGACAGTGCAAACTGTCCAGACAATGTAAATACCCTGTCTTTGAACAATAAACTGTATTACTTGGCTAAGAACTAAAATGCAAGCCTTATATATTCATAAATAAAATTTCATTAGCTTTCCAACGGTATAAACTAATCGAAATTCTGACGTACGGATTAAAAGATATGACCATTTAAAGGGACAGTGTGCAAACTGCCAAGTAGCAGTGTCCTGGGCAGTCTGGGACTGTTTTTGCACCTAGAACAAAACTGTTTCCAAAATAGTTTTGGGACATTGTAATCTGTCCAGTTATGTTCTAAAATGAGGTAATAACAAAATAAAGATGAACAAGTAAGAAATGCTTAAAAGAAAGCGTAAAAACAGTAGCTAAATGTTAGGTACAAATGTGGTAACATTGCTACTATATGTGTGACATTATGTGCATGTTTTGATGTATTGTATGTGTTATGCTCGAGAAAATTAAATTTTTTAAACAAGATTTGTGATATAAAACTGTTGATGAAGAGTTCAAAGATTTGGCAAAGGCCACTGAGGCAGCCAAATTAGTTCAAAACTTTTGGAGATATATTACAAGCAGCAAGTATAAGCCTTAACTCAATTTCGGTGTCTTGATTCCTTTTAACTCACTTTCGGTGTCATGATTCCTTTATTTCAGTAATTGACTGGTATGAACATATTAGTGTTTCATGTCTCTGTTTTGTTTAAGAGCATGGTGCCGGGTGATTAAAAGTCAAAGTCTTTCTAAGCAATAAAAAAACAAATGAAAAAAACTACGAAGAACAAGAGCGAACTTTTAGAGCAAATGCTTTGATTACTCAAATGATAGATCATACAAATGAGTGGGAAAACTTCTATTTATAATTGAATGCTCCTACATCTAATGTTCTTTAATGATTTATATTTATGGCCAAAATCAAAGCCCACCAACCACACAAATGGTACAAATATGAAATATTTTTTGCATTATAATTTTTGTGTGAGCAATAGATATTCTATGTTCACACGTTTTACATAGGTATGAATACGTGGATCTTCTATCAGACTAAGTCTGAAGATGTCTTCAAGCATTGACCACTAGCATTGTTGGAATGAATGATTCTTTCATAATCATTCACCATTAACCAATAAGCATTTTGATTTTAGCTTATTTAATTCATTATTTGATACAAGTGGGAATCCGGGTCAACCGTCACTCTAGTTCTCTATTACCTTATGGTAGCAATGTGTCACGGACTTAACTTCTCCAAACTTATCTGTGCGGCATTAGCACTCCCGACTCAATGCTAACAAGCCTTGATTCACACAAACGCTATGGCCAAAGAAAGAACTTGAGAAATGAAAGCTTTTATTAAGCTAAGAAAGAGAACTTACAAGGCTTGGATGCTTAGATTGCTTGATTCTCTTGTATTCTTGGGATCGATTACAAATGAATGTGGATGGTCCTATTTATAGGCCTCCCCAAGGGAAAATTCTAAACTACCCTAGATAATGTACATGTGTAGGGAACTCTAGACAATTCTACATGTATCTAGTTTTGTCCCTAACTACCCAAAAGCTTCTAGAATGTTCCAGAGACTTCCAGACTTGTCCTGATCCTTTCACAACCTTCCAGGGTCTTCTAGGGTCTTCCAGACTCGACTAGACTTGTGTAGGACGTCCTGGAACATTCTAGAACATTGTGGTACTCTTTAAGATGTGTGTAGGCCACTCTAGGCCATTCTTGGTGCTTCTTTGGTGTAAGATTACCTAAAAATGCCCAAGGAGCTTGGTTTAACCTCGGTTCAAAATGTGGAAAAGTTGGTGGGTCGTGACATTCTCCCCCACCTAAGCTCGCGACGCCTTCGTCGCGCCTTCATTGAACTGCTGAAGTTGGTCTTTGAATTGCCAAAGTGCCTCATCTGTCTCCCAGTTTGCTTCGGTGATGGGCAGTCCCTTCCATTTGGTGAACTACTCATTGTAGCTTGGCACGCCTCATCTTCGAATGACCCGGTCCGCTAGCACTTCTTCAATTTCTTTGTCTAAGGAAGTGACTACGGCTATGGGTGCTCTATTAGACACCCCCTTGATGTATCTTCCATGTCTCCATAATATGGCTTCAGCAAACTCACATGGAAGAGTAGGTGGATTTTAAGTCTCAGAGGCAGTTAGAGTTTGTAAGATACATTGCTCACTCATTTGATAACTGGGAATGGTCCCTCGTACTTGTGTACTAATCCCTTGTGCACTTTTCGCAACGTCTTGAATTGTTGGGGCAAGAGTTTTAGCATGACAAGATCGCATTCCTTGAACTCCAAGTGCCTTCGTTTGGAGTCTGCTCACTTCTTCATTCTCTTGGCAGCCTTGTGAAGTGTCACCCAGGCTAATCGTTTTCTTCATGCTATGACTTGGCAAACTTGAAGGCTGCTGGACTCTTTTCTTCGTAGTGTGCGGCAAGGGAAAGTGGGGTGGTTGGTTGGTTGGTGTTCCATGACAACCTCAAAGGGACTTCGACTGGTAGCCTCGCTTTGTTGTAAGAGAATTGCGCTACATCTAAGAGCTTGGCCCAATCCCGTTGGTTGGAACTTACATAGTACCTCAAGTATAGCTCCAAGAGTGTATTGACCCCCTTGGTTTGCCTATCGCTCTGCAAATGAAAACTTGTTGAAAAGTTCATGTCAAACCCGAGCATCTTGAACAATTCTGTCCAAAACCTCCCAGTGAAGCGCGGGTTACGATCACTAACGATGCTTGTTGGGATGCCCTAGAGCTTTACCATGTTACGAAGGAAGAGTCTTGCTACCTCCTCTGTGGTGCAGTCGGTTGGTGCGGCGATGAATGTAGCATACTTGCTAAATCGGTCCACCACAACTATAATGCTTCCAAATCCGTCTGACTTTGGTAAGCAAGTGATGAAGTCCACGGAAATGCTTTCCCAAGGCTTCTCTGGTATGGGCAAAGGGTCTAGGAGCCCTCCTGGTTGTTGTTGGACTATTTTGTCTTGTTGGCACACAAGACATGTCCGTACATACTCATCGATTGCATCTTGCATTCGGGGCCAATAATATGTGGACTTTAAGAGGGCGAGTGTGCGTCTCATACCTGGGTGGCCCGCCCATAAGGAGTCGTGACACTCCTTGATTAACTATTTTCGTAAATTACCCCACTTTGGCACATAGAGGTGGTTGCCCCCAGTGTAGAGTAAGCCACCGTTTAGCTAGAATCGTCGTGTCTTGCCTTCATTCACCAAGGCAATGATACTTTGGGTGAGTGACTCTTGTTGCAAGCCTTCTTTGATCATGTTGAGTAGTGGGCTAGTGACTTGACTTATGGCTGCAAACTCCACATTTCGACTAAGTGCATCGGCGACCACGTCTGTCTTTCCCGGCTTATATTGTAGGACATAGTCAAATTCAACCAAGAAATCTTGCCACCGAGCTTGCTTGGGACTTAGCTTCTTCTGGGTCTAAAAGTAATTGGTTGCCACGTTGTCGGTCATAATTAAAAATCTAGACCCAAGGAGATAGTGTCGCCACATTCTAAGGCAATGGATGATGGCACTTATCTTCTTTTCTTGCACGGTGTAGCGTCTTTCGGTATCGTTGAGCTTCTGACTCTCGTAAGCAATCAGATGCCCATATTGCATGAGAACCCTTCCAATGGTAAAGTCTGAAGTATCAGTGTGTACCTCATAGAGCTTGGTGTCGTCAGGTAGGCTGAGCACCGACTTCTCGATAATGGCCTTCTTCAAGTCCTCAAAGGCCTCTTGACACCTTGGTGTTCATTCCCACGGCTTATTTTTCTTTAAGAGCTCTGTGAGCAGTGTAGCCCTTGCCGAGTATCATTTGATGAAGCGGCGGTAATAGTTTACCAACCGTAGAAAAGATCTTAACTCATGCACCTTAGTGGGTGGCTTCCATTCTTTAATGGCACGCACCTTGCCATCCTCCATCATGAGCCTTCCATCCTTGATTTTGTACCCTAAGAACATCACTTCGGGCTTAGCGAAGGAATACTTTTCCTTCTTGATGTATAGCTGGTTCTCTCGTAGAACCTTGAACACTTCTCTTAGGTGTTCAACATGTTCCCCTAAGGTTTTGCTATACACCACAATGTCGTCGCAGTAGACGACCACATATCGATCAAGGTAGGGATGGAATAGCTTGTTCATCAAGGTGCAAAATATGGCTGGGGCATTTGTTAGTCCGAAGGGCATGACTAGGAATTCATAAGAACCGTACCTCGTGACGCACGTGGTCTTTGTCTCATCACCTTCTGCGATACGCACTTGGTAGAACCCCGAACGAAGATCCAACTTTGAGAAGTAATGTGCATAGCCGAGCTGGTCAAAGAGATCTAAAATTAAAGGGATCAGATACTTGTTCTTTATGGTGATCTTGTTGAGTGCTCGATAGTTGATACGCATCCTTAATGAACCGTCATTCTTCTTTTGGAATAGGACTGGTACGCCAAAAGGTTCTTTAGAGGGTCAGATGAACCCTGTATTAAGTAGTTCATTGAGTTACTTCCTTAGCTCCTCCAACTCGGGTGGTGCCATGCGATAGGCACTCATGGTAAGTGACAAGCTCTAACTCGATTTCATAGTCCACCTCTCTCCTTGGTGGTAGCCTTCTAGGCAACTCAAGAGGTGCAACATCCTTGAACTCTTCTAGCACTTGGGTGACCTCTTTTGGCAAATCTTCGTCGGGCTTTATCTCTTTGTCATCGTATTCACTAAAGATAGCCAAGTAGCTTTCCTCGTTCCTCTTGATGCCCTTTTTGAATTGTAGTACCGAGAGAACTTTAGCTCATTGCTTAGTTAGTGGCCCTAGTTGTTGGCACCACGCAAGCTTGGTTGCCATCAATAATACACACACTATTGGTGAACGACACTGGATCGCCTTGACTTGATCTAGGAACTCGAGTCACAGGATAAGCTTGAAATCGTCCATTGGCACGTTTGAGAAATCAATGTGAACCGACCATGTTCCCACGTTGGTCTTGACTCCACGAACAATGCCATGGATAGGTCGAGCGGCAAAGTTAACTATCTTAATGGATTATCCTCCCCCTACTGCTCTAAGATCGAGCCTCTTTGCTTTTTCGATGGAGACAAAGTTATGGGATGCATCTGTGTCTAGCATAGCATTCGATGCTTTCCCATTGATGGTGACGTCCACATATCGCGACCATTTAGCTTCAGTCTTTAAAGCGGACTGAAGGACGTTGATTAGTTGCAAAGATTCCATTTGGACACCTTATTCGCTTCCATCGGTGTCGCTGCCCCTTGATGCTTTGCTATGAGTGAGTTGAGGGCTTGCCTTTGTGGGCACTCTCGGACCCAATGGTCACCATCACAAATGAAGCACTTGTTGGATGGTGGTCGTCTTGTGATACGGGAGTCTTTGGTTTTGCCTTTATTTTTGCTCTTCCATGAGGACGAGTCCTTGTGTTTGGACGAGTTGTTCTCTTGGTGGCTCTCCTTGCGATTGCTCTTATCTCCCCCACATTTGGCTTGACTGCCCTTTTTATCCTTCGGCTTAGTGTTGGACTCCTTGTGACTAGAGTAGTCAATGAGACTCTCGGCCACGGCTATGGCATCGACAAGGTTTTGTACCCCCCGTCGCCTTAGCTCGGCTTTGGCCCACTGTTGGAGTCCATCCATGAAATTGAAGAGAGATTTCTTCTCGAAGAGATTAGGGATTTCAAGCACCAAGTTGGTGAGCTCTTTGACATAGTCACGAATGCTCCCCGATTGCTTTAGCATTCGCAAGCGGGCTCTTGCTTCTTCCTCGACATTCTTCGGATAGAATTGTCATTTGAGTTTCTTTTTAGAGTCATCAAAGGTAGCGACAGTGCACATACCTTTTTCGATGTCTAGGCGCCTTCTCCTCCACCAAAGCATGGCGGTGTCTGTGAGATAAAGTGTTATAGTTTGAATCTTGGAGGCCTCATCCATAATGCCAACCGCTGCAAGGTATTGCTCTAGGCCATACAAGAAGTTGTCTACTTCTTTTGCGTTGCGTAACCCCGCAAAGGTCTTGGGCTTTGGCACCTCGACCTTCCTAGTCTCAACCGTGGTGCTAGGCCCCGCGGCCATGGCGCACTTGCACAATACAATGTCGCCTTGTAATGCCTCTAGTTGGGCATGAATATTGGCAAGCTCACGTTGGAAGGATTCACGCACCTTTGAGAGCTCCCCCATGAGTAAGTCGCGAATCTCACCCATCTCCACTCGCAAGGTCTCCTCTAGCTTGATCCTCATGGCCTTCACGACCGTGTGGATCTCGGCATCCTCTGCCTCAATGCCTTCGACCCGCTGGTGAAGTAGTCCACTTGGGCACACATGCCCCCCATGTTCTCCTCAATGTGAGTAATACGTGACTCCAAGCTAGAGATTAGATCCTTGGACTTGGCTCGTGGCCTTGCCACATTATGATCAACTGTCACCTCGCGCCTACATTGCTCATGCGTGATCTCTGTCTTGGACGAGCTAACCACTTGGTTCTTCTCGATTTTTGCCATGTCTCAAACTCTGTTCTGATACCAACTGTCACGAACTTAACTTCTCCAAACTTATCCGTGCGGCGTTAGCACTCCCGACTCAATGCTAACAAACCTTAATTCACACAAACGCTATGGCCAAAGAAAGAACTTGAGAAATGAAAGCTTTTATTAAGCTAAGAAAGAGAACTTACAAGGCTTGGTGGATGCTTAGATTGCTTGATTCTCTTGGATTCTTGGGATTTATTGGGATCGATTACAAATGAGGGTGGATGGTCCTATTTATAGGCCTCCCCCTCCCTAAGGGAAAATTCTAGACTACCCTAGATAATGTACATGTGTAGAGAACTCTAGACAATTCTACATGTATCTAGTTTTGTCCCTAACTATCCAAAAGCTTCTAGAACGTTCCAGAGACTTCTGGACTTGTACCGATCCTTCCACGGCCTTCCAGGGTCTTTCGAGGTCTTCCGAACTTGTCTAGACTTATATAGGACGTTATGGAACATTCTAGAACGTTGTGGTACTCTTTAAGATGTACGTAGGCCGTTCTAGGCCATTCTTGGTGCTTCCTTGGTGCAAGCTTGCCTCAAAAACGCCGAAGGAGCTTGGTTTAACCTCGGTTCAAAATGTGGAAAAGTTGGTGGGTCGTGACAAATGTGTGTTTACATCGCCAGATTTGCATATTCCTAGGGTCCTTTGGGTTGGCTAGTTCCTAGTGAGATATTCCCTCTTTAAATTTGTTCCGCTGCTCGAAGTATAACGGTCGCAGTCAACATGATCTTCACATTCGCCATTGCTCAAGTCTTTACAGCTATGCTCTGCAACTTGAAGTTCGGATCTCATCTTCTTTGCATGTTGTGTGGTGGGTATGAGCATTTTCATCTAAGTGTTGAAATCTTGGGACAAGTATGTTGTTGACATAAATTCAAGTCTTGAAATGGGAAAGCTTGAGTTGATAATCTAAGTGTTGATATCTTTTTTTCTCTCATTTGTCAGTTCTTTTTTGTAAATTTTAATAGTTTTATTTAATTGTTTAGATATCTTAATAATATAAATATTACTAGAATTGTATCTTACATTAAGGAAACAATGAGATTCTTTAAGTAAGGAGAATGGTAAATATAAATTGGCTTGAGAATTAACTGCTCATAGTTCTGATAAATCTTACAAACAAATGAAGTGAAGCTACAAAAATCAAAGAATAAACAGAAAATTAATTGAGTCCGGTACTAGACATGAATCGGTATAAAGTTACTGTATGCAACAAAAGAATGAAAGAATAATGCCAGATTTCTCTACCTACAAAGAATTACTGATCCCTGTGTGCTTTCTGTATGCAATAATGGAATCAAATCAATCAATTTGGCTGAGGAAATGAGGATGAGCTGCCTGCTACATCAATGGGTGCCCGCCCAAGCTGAGACTGAGTAAATTGGCTGATCTTGCCCTTGCTTCTTTACATTGTACTTCTCACATGAGTACATCTTCAACAGCAATTGGCTCTGAACTAGTTCCCTCTCTGTAATGCCCATGCATCTGAACCTGCCTTGCTCCATCAACTTCCTCCACTTCTCGAAACTCTCGTGCCTTTCGAACCTGTCACTTCCTTCGCAAGCAATTATGTTCCGGATTTCACTTGCAAACATCTCCTCCACTTTGATCCTAACTGGACTCTCCATGGAAAGGCTTGAATCAATGGAGTCGAAAATGCAAGAGTAGTATCTCAATGAATTGGCAACCTTTGCTTCTAAGCTGAGTACATTATGTTCAGCTTCTTTGCTCTGCCATGATGACCACCGTAGGGTTCGTGCTACGAATATAAGTCCCAAGAAGTCCCTGAGTGCTCCTCCATTTCCATTGTAAAGTGTCTTGTGCAATTGAAACGCACAGTTAACAACTTCTGTCTCTTTCTCCTTTACATGGAGCATCCACAACCTTACATCTTCTAACCGGTCCACAACTGGATGGAACTCGAAAGGCAATGCCTCGGCAAATCCCGAGAGCCTGTCTCCCGTTTTATTCAGTTCTTGCTTTGACTCGCCAATCTCGGTAACTCTGACATGGCTTGGTGGATTAGTCCTTGAAGCTAATCTCTGGAACAAACTACGCCACTGAAGACCTTGCTTGATGTCGAAATCTATTATGTGAACCCTGTCTTTTCCTTCAAAGGCTCTCAACAATATCTCATTTGATGTGAATTAAAAAAACTTTAGAATCAGACTTATCTGATTCAACAGCCTCAATGCAGTACCATTGTCGTCATCACCCCGATCAAACTCACGAGGAGTTGTGATGTGAAAAATGTGAGGCCAAAGCCTTGTGACTCGAAGAGCCAAAGCTTCTGTATAGTAAGCAGTTAGACGGCTTACAGCACTTCCTCTTGGAGATGCAAGATCACCCAACTTTGCTATAAAATGATTTATGGCTGCAATGTTCTTTGATCCAATTGCTTCAACGCAAGCTGTGAGTAAATGAACAAGCTCAAACCCCTGATGCTCCCTATGGTTATTCTCCTCCTCGTAAGCACCCATGCCAGCACCCTCATGCAGGTGAGGATTCCCTGACCCATTGCCCCCTTCATATGACTTGTTCGTTTAACTGAAGTCTCAAACTGAAGTCTCAAACCCCTGATGCTCCCTATGGCTTGTTAGTTTAACTGAAGTCTCAAACTATGACTCTCCGAAGAAGTACTCGATCCCAAAGCTTCCTTTACCGGCCTATGGATTGTCTCGACATCCTTCTCCCCGACGTCTGATTTCTGTTATAACTGATTCGGTCCACGGATTGTTAAACGATGGCAAAGGCAGTGAAATCACTTCACTAGGCATAAAACACGCCCTTCCTTCATCCCCTGAACAAGTCAGAGAGAAAGGAACCTGAGGAGCACTTTGTCCAGTAAAACTTGGTTGAAACCAAAAATCTTCCACCAAACTCAAATTATCTCCACCGCCTTCATGAATATCACTGGAAATCTCATTATCACAGCTACCATTTTTCCTCTTGGCCCTGTCATTGACAGACTTATCAATGAAACCCTCAGCAAACCTCTTCAAACATTTCCCTTTCTCCCAAACCTCATCCTTGATCTCTCTCCGACCTTCGAATGGATTCTCCGCAGCAGCGGTCAATGGCGGCAGTCGGATGTTCTGCTTGAGAGAACAACCGCTGGTTTTCGATTCAATTGGTTTCTCCACAGAAAGGGCAACAGGCCTAATAGGTTGTGACCTTGAAGCAGTGTCCTTGCGAGAAAAACTACATGGCAAGTCCAGTCTCTGTGTGCTCATTGAAGGTGGGAAATGGCAAGCTGAAACTGCGCAGGCACTACACTCCTCAATCTATGCCTTGGTGACAGCAATGTTGAACTAGAACACCCTGCCAACATTTCTCTACAACCTTCCTGTTTTGTTTGCTTCTCAATTCACCCACCCCACTTTGTTTTCTCTGTTTTCTTTCCCTATCTCTCTTTGTTTCTATAAGTTGTATGAGTTTTAGTTTATCTTTCTTCTTTATGTATAAAATCCTATATGTTCATATAAAACTTTGCATGTATACCTGGACAACTAAATCCAGAGAGATGGACAAATTCTAAGTGAGTGTGTGGTTTTCAAGAAACGCAAAAGAAACAAAATAAGAAGGAATCAATTTTTTAAAAAAATAAATACAAAAACGAATTAAAGAATTGGAAATGCAAGTTTTCCTATATGAACAATGTGTAAAAAGAAATCCCGCCCACCCCAGAAAGAATCAAAGATTTGTTAAGAAGCACAGTACAGCATCTACCACAAAACAATAATCGGATTCCCAAACATTCACAAAAAAACTCATTGGAAAAGGCTATGATCAACAGTGCAAAAAACATGAATGTTAGAGGCAGAAGCGCATAGAAACTCAAACCTGGACTTGATATCCCGGAAAACTCTGACACCCATCTCACCAGCTTTTGAGGTTTGCAAAAACTCCATGCTAACTGAAACTGAAACTGAACCCAAACTAAACATGCATGAAAACCAACAAATGAAACATGCTACCCTTGAAGCTCACAACCCAAGAAAACAAACCGGGTAAAGGGTTTTAGAAAACCTTATACTATTTCTCTAGGGTCGTGTTCTTCATTTTAACTCATCTCGACTACACCTACAAATTACAATACAGCTAAAGTATAAAAGTGTTATAATACACCTTGCTGGTAAGTACTTACCTCTTTCACCCCCTTCACGTCTCCATCAGTGCTTTCACTTTTGAGATTTCATTTTCAGCAAAAAATAGAAATGGTGAATAATAGTAGCCTTTGTGACCGTTGGAGTGTTGTCGGAGAAATGTGACCGTTTGGGAGTTGCTGTCTATTACCTTATTTTCTCCTCGTTCTTTACTACACGTACATGTACCCTTTTCTTTTACTAGAACTTAAGAGGGTGTTCAAATTCACGTGTTGCGCACGTGCTCGTCTCCTGATGCCCATTCTTTTAATTTAACCGTTGACTCTCATACCTCAATTATGTAATTATAATATATTTGTGTTTTGTCGCCTTATGAAAATTAACATTTCTTTTTAACCTCCTTAACCTCTTAATTATATTAAGATAACGAGGCACACACGCACACGTCCACCGAAAATTAAAAAATGTTATAAATTAACTATTCAGCTAGAATTTTGAACTCAAATTAAGTGTTAAAAGACACTTTATCAGTAATTAATAAGTTAACAAACGTGTGAAAAAAATTATTGATAATAATAATCATCAAGTTGTAACTCATCTTTTCTGTCTTTGTATTACAAAACATTGTATTGTTAAATGATTAAAACAAAAAACTAACTAGTAATTAATAGTGTAATTATTTTTATTCTAACTAGAATATCTTTTTGTGGTACAAATTATCCACGACCTTTAGAACAAGTTGTTAAAAAATTTCTCAGTTGACACCTTTCATTCCCTTAGGTCATGGGTAGAGGTGGCAAACGGGTCATTTGGTTCAGGCCATTTTGGGTATGATATTATTCAGTTCAGTTTTAGTTCGAGTGTATTGTGATTCCAATCATTTCGGGACGGTTGATTTTTGGTTAAATTGATTTCGGTTCGTGACAATTTCAGGTCAATGGGAGATCGGTCGGTTTTAATCAAGTTTTTAGGTCGGCCAATTTTTACACCCTATATATAAATTTATAAAGCCAATATATTTAACTTTTTGGTGAGTAGTGGGGTTGTTCATATCCCATCTTTTTTTATTTATATTAATACCTTTTCTATTCTGGTTGTCTTCGATTCGGTTAAAAATTGATTCGAGTCCACTTCGGTTCAACTAAAATCCAGATTTGTTTCAATTCAGTTTGTTTCAGTTTCGGATCAAATTTTGAGCCATCATGTTCGGTTCAATTTCGAATCTTAGTTCGGATAAATCGGTTCAGTTTTTAGGTCTCGAATCAAGCTTGCCAAGTCTAGTCATGGGTTCTAGACCCACTATGAACAAATTTCTCCTTTCTCATCCCCTAAGTAAGAATTATTTAAAAAATTATTTTTTGGAATAATATTAAAACTAGAATATGCCTACTCGCTATGTTTTTGTAAAATTAGAATACATTTTAAAATATGATTTTTACATTAATATATGTTTTTATCTTAAATAAATATTTTTAAATTTAAAAAACATGCAAACTATAGAATTAATTGAAACATGAACAAATTTAAAATAACTAAAAAGTAAAAATGATACAAAGCATACAAAATATATAAGTATATAATAAATTATTAACATGAAAAAACTACATTTTTATAATGCTTTGCACTTGAAAAACAATGACCGTTCAACACAAACACCTAACTAATGAATGAAAGAATTAAAAAATTCATAGAAATTAGGAAACCAAACACAACAATAACAAATAAATTATCATTTGAATTGAACCATAATAACTAAGGTAAGATACTAACATGATAAAAACATCACGTGTATAAATATTAATAAATAGTGAATTACAAACACATGAAAATTATGTACCCATCATACTTATAAACACTAATTTCCCCATCCAATTTGGCATTAAGTGGAGGAAGCTTTTAATTAGGTTATAATAATATTAATATAGATAGATTATATTAAGGAACTTTGACTGGCTTACATAACCAATAAGAGTCCGCCACGCTGGAGTGGGCAAGGACATTGTGGTCAATTTGCCTCATTCGGTGCGGCTGACGACTAGGTACAAAAAGACAGCCAGGTGCCTTTATCTTTTACATGTTTTTTTTTTTTTTGGTATTCTTGGGCCTACTACCTTTTTCAGGTTGGGGAAAGGGCCAACAAATGAATATAGCTCAAAGGATACGAGGAAAGTAAAGACAGACAGACCCGCCATAACTGCATTCTCTTTTTAAGAAAATAGAAAACCAGCACCAACAAAATGCAGAATTCTAATGAACATTCTCAAGTCAGATTAATTGTGCCCTATCCTGAAATACCCTTATGAAATCCATGTACTTCTTCCGGTTTCAATCAAACTAAAAGATTTTCTGAGTAATTTTTCTACAATAATCGTATAGGGATTAAGATGGTTATTACTTCTTCAGATCAACTCCAGGAATAGGGCCTCTTGTTTGCTTGTTAACCCGAGTTCGTTTAGCGTCAAACTGCTCTCTCCATCACTGAAAGCACGCCTTGGGTACGGCCTCACCTGTGCACCAAACGTTGTGATTAGAATGCGCTTATATTTATATTTTTCCTTGCAGGAAGCAGGTAGCGAATATTTCCATCCAGTGGCTATCGATCTATCTATCTCGAATGATAGGATTGGACTTGGGATGAGAATTTACCAGTCTATAAGTTCCTGGGTTGACTCCTCTACCAATATCTATGAAGTCAAATAGAGACTGCAAAACAAAATCAAAGTCAGGTCTAACACTAAGCATGCACAAGGAGAAGTGATTCTTCTTTGCACATTTACCTGCAGCCTATCAGACTTGAGAAATCTAGGGCCCCTGCGACTGCCATCTGGCATTCGCACAAGAAGGGTTACAGCATTTTGATCATTGGCTGCTGGCTCCTCAGGCAGTGAAACTTCTTTAGCAGCTAATTGTCTCTCAAATTCCTGGCAATGTTATCAGAAAAGATGCAATTCAGAATCCATGGAAAGTATATATCTACAGTGAATGAAATTATATTTACAATGCATAAATTAAGTTGATTGGAAAGAACCAAACAAATTAACAAGTATTTTTCTTAATTAAAGAAAAACGTAAATTATCTGAATAATAAAATGCATTTTATATCATCTACATTAAGACATCAACAGTATGAATTGCTGTAATGAAGATAACATTGACAAGGACAATAGTTGTACGAAACTTACAACACAAGTTAGTTTCACCTACATGAAAATTTTGCTGGTAAAATTTTAATCATCCCACATTAAGTTAAAAACAAGCATCTATATATAATAAATTGCCTTCAAACTATTGTAGAATGTAATTCTTTATACAAAAAACCATGTTACAAGATAACATATCATTTTCCTCAATTCATAGACCAAAATATACACCAGTTAAGTTTACTAATGATCAGAACTATAACTAATAATTACCTGCTCCTCCTCCACTTTCCTGCGAAGCTCTTCCTCTTTTCGCTGTTCTTCTTCAAGAGCAGCTTTTCTAGCTGCTTCCTCCTTTAAACGGCGAGCTTCAGCTTCTTCAATTGCTTTCAACTCTTTTTCTCTGTCAGCTTGCAATGATGCATAATATTCATCATCCTGAAATTGCATCATGTATGTAGGCAACTGTTAGACCATTTCTGCTGGACCAAAATACCCATACCTTGCAGTCAAATAAGAAAAAAATAAACAAATAAAAAATTAAAAACTAACTTGCTGTTCCCTAATCAAGCGTTGGGCTGCCAAAGAGGGTGATGGAGGACGGGGAGCACGCCAGGGATTGGAGCCCTCCGACCGCATGTACTGATTAGGTGCATATGCAAAAGGATATCCAGTCTCAGGGATTCCACCAAACATTGCAGCCTCAAGCATGACAGCTTCATCATGTTCCTCAGATGAGATGCCTCCCCACTATGATTTAGCAGAGAGCAGAAACCAAATATTACTATTAGTAAAGAACATAAGTGAAAGGCACCAGTTAGAAGAGAAAGTCTAGTAAATATATGAAATGCATTTTTTTACTTAAATTCTAACTGCACATCAGAGAAAATTGGGCAAGGGTTTAACCTCATCATTCTCTTCATTTCAAACAACCTAATAACTCAACTAAGCATTAAACATCATCTAAATCAGAATTTCAAGCAGGAATTTACCTTAGTAATGCTGCCACCAAGTTGAATTTAGCTCAATTTCAACTTTAACACCATAAATCCAAGCTTTCTCTCACAAGAATCCTCTCTCCCCAATTTTTCCTCTTTAATCGGCAACTAAGAGAATGAAGAAGATGATGGCTATGTTTAATCCAAGTTAATGGATTTACGAAATGTCCAAAATATCCAAAATGTCCTTTAATTAATCCTTATCTTAACTTAATCAAGGGCATTAGGGGAAACAAGGAATTTAGCATGCAATCATCATCTTTCTTATTTAATTCAATGTAGTCACTTTAAATTGATCACTTATTTCATTCATTCTTCTATTTTAGTCCTTTAATTTGGCATTCATATTTGTTAATTATTCAATTCAACCCTTAATTGACTTTACTTAATTTAAGATGATTTAACTATTTAAGAATTCTAAATAGTGGTAACATTCTAAGTCCTATTTTGGGTGTTACATTCCAGTAAAACTTGGTTGAAACCAAAAATCTTCCACCAAACTCAAATTATCTCCACCGCCTTCATGAATATCACTGAAAATCTTATTATACCATTTTTCCTCTTGGCCCTGCCATTGACAGACTTATCAATGAAAAAACCTCTTCATTTTCCTTTCTCCCAAACCTCATCCTTGATCTCTCTCCGTCCTTCGAATGGATTCTCCGCAGCAGCAGTCAATGGCGGCAGTCGGATGTTCTGCTTGAGAGAACAACCGCTGGTTTTCGATTCAATTGGTTTCTCCACAGAAAGGGCAACAGGCCTAATAGGTTGTGACCTTGAAGCAGTGTCCTTGCGAGAAAAAAACATGGCAAGTCCAGTCTCTGTGTGCTCATTGAAGGTGGGAAATGGCAAGCTGAAACTGCGCAGACACTACACTCCTCAATCTATGCCTTGGTGACAGCAATGTTGAACTAGAACACCCTGCCAACATTTCTCTACAACCTTCCTGTTTTGTTTGCTTCTCAATTCACCCACCCCACTTTGTTTTCTCTGTTTTCTTTCCCTATCTCTCTTTGTTTCTATAAGTTGTATGAGTTTTAGTTTATCTTTCTTCTTTATGTATAAAATCCTATATGTTCATATAAAACTTTGCATGTATACCTGGACAACTAAATCCAGAGAGATGGACAAATTCTAAGTGAGTGTGTGGTTTTCAAGAAACGCAAAAGAAACAAAATAAGAAGGAATCAATTTTTTAAAAAAATAAATACAAAAACGAATTAAAGAATTGGAAATGCAAGTTTTCCTATATGAACAATGTGTAAAAAGAAATCCCGCCCACCCCAGAAAGAATCAAAGATTTGTTAAGAAGCACAGTACAGCATCTACCACAAAACAATAATCGGATTCCCAAACATTCACAAAAAAACTCATTGGAAAAGGCTATGATCAACAGTGCAAAAAACATGAATGTTAGAGGCAGAAGCGCATAGAAACTCAAACCTGGACTTGATATCCCGGAAAACTCTGACACCCATCTCACCAGCTTTTGAGGTTTGCAAAAACTCCATGCTAACTGAAACTGAAACTGAACCCAAACTAAACATGCATGAAAACCAACAAATGAAACATGCTACCCTTGAAGCTCACAACCCAAGAAAACAAACCGGGTAAAGGGTTTTAGAAAACCTTATACTATTTCTCTAGGGTCGTGTTCTTCATTTTAACTCATCTCGACTACACCTACAAATTACAATACAGCTAAAGTATAAAAGTGTTATAATACACCTTGCTGGTAAGTACTTACCTCTTTCACCCCCTTCACGTCTCCATCAGTGCTTTCACTTTTGAGATTTCATTTTCAGCAAAAAATAGAAATGGTGAATAATAGTAGCCTTTGTGACCGTTGGAGTGTTGTCGGAGAAATGTGACCGTTTGGGAGTTGCTGTCTATTACCTTATTTTCTCCTCGTTCTTTACTACACGTACATGTACCCTTTTCTTTTACTAGAACTTAAGAGGGTGTTCAAATTCACGTGTTGCGCACGTGCTCGTCTCCTGATGCCCATTCTTTTAATTTAACCGTTGACTCTCATACCTCAATTATGTAATTATAATATATTTGTGTTTTGTCGCCTTATGAAAATTAACATTTCTTTTTAACCTCCTTAACCTCTTAATTATATTAAGATAACGAGGCACACACGCACACGTCCACCGAAAATTAAAAATGTTATAAATTAACTATTCAGCTAGAATTTTGAACTCAAATTAAGTGTTAAAAGACACTTTATCAGTAATTAATAAGTTAACAAACGTGTGAAAAAAATTATTGATAATAATAATCATCAAGTTGTAACTCATCTTTTCTGTCTTTGTATTACAAAACATTGTATTGTTAAATGATTAAAACAAAAAACTAACTAGTAATTAATAGTGTAATTATTTTTATTCTAACTAGAATATCTTTTGTGGTACAAATTATCCACGACCTTTAGAACAAGTTGTTAAAAAATTTCTCAGTTGACACCTTTCATTCCCTTAGGTCATGGGTAGAGGTGGCAAACGGGTCATTTGGTTCAGGCCATTTTGGGTATGATATTATTCAGTTCAGTTTTAGTTCGAGTGTATTGTGATTCCAATCATTTCGGGACGGTTGATTTTTGGTTAAATTGATTTCGGTTCGTGACAATTTCAGGTCAATGGGAGATCGGTCGGTTTTAATCAAGTTTTTAGGTCGGCCAATTTTTACACCCTATATATAAATTTATAAAGCCAATATATTTAACTTTTTGGTGAGTAGTGGGGTTGTTCATATCCCATCTTTTTTTATTTATATTAATACCTTTTCTATTCTGGTTGTCTTCGATTCGGTTAAAAATTGATTCGAGTCCACTTTGTTCAACTAAAATCGATTTGTTTCAATTGATTTGTTTTGATTTGGATCAAATTTTGAGCCATCATGTTCTGTTCAATTTGAATCTTAGTTCGGATAAATCGGTTCGATTTTAGGTCTCGAATCAAGCTTGCCAAGTCTAGTCATGGGTTCTAGACCCACTATGAACAAATTTCTCCTTTCTCATCCCCTAAGTAAGAATTATTTAAAAATTATTTTTTGAATAATATTAAAACTAGAATATGCCTACTCGCTATGTTTTTGTAAAATTAGAATACATTTTAAAATATGATTTTTACATTAATATATGTTTTTATCTTAAATAAATATTTTTAAATTTAAAAAACATGCAAACTATAGAATTAATTGAAACATGAACAAATTTAAAATAACTAAAAAGTAAAAATGATACAAAGCATACAAAATATATAAGTATATAATAAATTATTAACATGAAAAAACTACATTTTTATAATGCTTTGCACTTGAAAAACAATGACCGTTCAACACAAACACCTAACTAATGAATGAAAGAATTAAAAAATTCATAGAAATTAGGAAACCAAACACAACAATAACAAATAAATTATCATTTGAATTGAACCATAATAACTAAGGTAAGATACTAACATGATAAAAACATCACGTGTATAAATATTAATAAATAGTGAATTACAAACACATGAAAATTATGTACCCATCATACTTATAAACACTAATTTCCCCATCCAATTTGGCATTAAGTGGAGGGAAGCTTTTAATTAGGTTATAATAATATTAATATAGATAGATTATATTAAGGAACTTTGACTGGCTTACATAACCAATAAGAGTCCGCCACGCTGGAGTGGGCAAGGACATTGTGGTCAATTTGCCTCATTCGGTGCGGCTGACGACTAGGTACAAAAGACAGCCAGGTGCCTTTATCTTTTACATGTTTTTTTTTTTTTTGGTATTCTTGGGCCTACTACCTTTTTCAGGTTGGGGAAAGGGCCAACAAATGAATATAGCTCAAAGGATACGAGGAAAGTAAAGACAGACAGACCCGCCATAACTGCATTCTCTTTTTAAGAAAATAGAAAACCAGCACCAACAAAATGCAGAATTCTAATGAACATTCTCAAGTCAGATTAATTGTGCCCTATCCTGAAATACCCTTATGAAATCCATGTACTTCTTCCGGTTTCAATCAAACTAAAAGATTTTCTGAGTAATTTTTCTACAATAATCGTATAGGGATTAAGATGGTTATTACTTCTTCAGATCAACTCCAGGAATAGGGCCTCTTGTTTGCTTGTTAACCTGAGTTCGTTTAGCGTCAAACTGCTCTCTCCATCACTGAAAGCACGCCTTGGGTACGGCCTCACCTGTGCACCAAACGTTGTGATTAGAATGCGCTTATATTTATATTTTTCCTTGCAGGAAGCAGGTAGCGAATATTTCCATCCAGTGGCTATCGATCTATCTATCTCGAATGATAGGATTGGACTTGGGATGAGAATTTACCAGTCTATAAGTTCCTGGGTTGACTCCTCTACCAATATCTATGAAGTCAAATAGAGACTGCAAAACAAAATCAAAGTCAGGTCTAACACTAAGCATGCACAAGGAGAAGTGATTCTTCTTTGCACATTTACCTGCAGCCTATCAGACTTGAGAAATCTCGGCCCCTGCGACTGCCATCTGGCATTCGCACAAGAAGGGTTACAGCATTTTGATCATTGGCTGCTGGCTCCTCAGGCAGTGAAACTTCTTTAGCAGCTAATTGTCTCTCAAATTCCTGGCAATGTTATCAGAAAAGATGCAATTCAGAATCCATGGAAAGTATATATCTACAGTGAATGAAATTATATTTACAATGCATAAATTAAGTTGATTGGAAAGAACCAAACAAATTAACAAGTATTTTTCTTAATTAAAGAAAAACGTAAATTATCTGAATAATAAAATGCATTTTATATCATCTACATTAAGACATCAACAGTATGAATTGCTGTAATGAAGATAACATTGACAAGGACAATAGTTGTACGAAACTTACAACACAAGTTAGTTTCACCTACATGAAAATTTTGCTGGTAAAATTTTAATCATCCCGCATTAAGTTAAAAACAAGCATCTATATATAATAAATTGCCTTCAAACTATTGTAGAATGTAATTCTTTATACAAAAAACCATGTTACAAGATAACATATCATTTTCCTCAATTCATAGACCAAAATATACACCAGTTAAGTTTACTAATGATCAGAACTATAACTAATAATTACCTGCTCCTCCTCCACTTTCCTGCGAAGCTCTTCCTCTTTTCGCTGTTCTTCTTCAAGAGCAGCTTTTCTAGCTGCTTCCTCCTTTAAACGGCGAGCTTCAGCTTCTTCAATTGCTTTCAACTCTTTTTCTCTGTCAGCTTGCAATGATGCATAATATTCATCATCCTGAAATTGCATCATGTATGTAGGCAACTGTTAGACCATTTCTGCTGGACCAAAATACCCATACCTTGCAGTCAAATAAGAAAAAAAAAAAACAAATAAAAATTAAAAACTAACTTGCTGTTCCCTAATCAAGCGTTGGGCTGCCAAAGAGGGTGATGGAGGACGGGGAGCACGCCAGGGATTGGAGCCCTCCGACCGCATGTACTGATTAGGTGCATATGCAAAAGGATATCCAGTCTCAGGGATTCCACCAAACATTGCAGCCTCAAGCATGACAGCTTCATCATGTTCCTCAGATGAGATGCCTCCCACTATGATTTAGCAGAGAGCAGAAACCAAATATTACTATTAGTAAAGAACATAAGTGAAAGGCACCAGTTAGAAGAGAAAGTCTAGTAAATATATGAAATGCATTTTTTTACTTAAATTCTAACTGCACATCAGAGAAAATTGGGCAAGGGTTTAACCTCATCATTCTCTTCATTTCAAACAACCTAATAACTCAACTAAGCATTAAACATCATCTAAATCAGAATTTCAAGCAGGAATTTACCTTAGTAATGCTGCCACCAAGTTGAATTTAGCTCAATTTCAACTTTAACACCATAAATCCAAGCTTTCTCTCACAAGAATCCTCTCTCCCCAATTTTTCCTCTTTAATCGGCAACTAAGAGAATGAAGAAGATGATGGCTATGTTTAATCCAAGTTAATGGATTTACGAAATGTCCAAAATATCCAAAATGTCCTTTAATTAATCCTTATCTTAACTTAATCAAGGGCATTAGGGGAAACAAGGAATTTAGCATGCAATCATCATCTTTCTTATTTAATTCAATGTAGTCACTTTAAATTGATCACTTATTTCATTCATTCTTCTATTTTAGTCCTTTAATTTGGCATTCATATTTGTTAATTATTCAATTCAACCCTTAATTGACTTTACTTAATTTAAGATGATTTAACTATTTAAGAATTCTAAATAGTGGTAACATTCTAAGTCCTATTTTGGGTGTTACATTCCAGTAAAACTTGGTTGAAACCAAAAAATCTTCCGCCAAACTCAAATTATCTCCACCGCCTTCATGAATATCACCGAAAATCTTATTATACCCTTTTACCTCTTGGCCCTGCCATTGACAGACTTATCAATGAAAAACATTTCCCTTTCTCCCAAACCTCATCCTTGATCTCTCTCCGTCCTTCGAATGGATTCTCCGCAGCAGCAGTCAATGGCGGCAGTCGGATGTTCTGCTTGAGAGAACAACCGCTGGTTTTCGATTCAATTGGTTTCTCCACAGAAAGGGCAACAGGCCTAATAGGTTGTGACCTTGAAGCAGTGTCCTTGCGAGAAAAACTACATGGCAAGTCCAGTCTCTGTGTGCTCATTGAAGGTGGGAAATGGCAAGCTGAAACTGCGCAGACACTACACTCCTCAATCTATGCCTTGGTGACAGCAATGTTGAACTAGAACACCCTGCCAACATTTCTCTACAACCTTCCTGTTTTGTTTGCTTCTCAATTCACCCACCCCACTTTGTTTTCTCTGTTTTCTTTCCCTATCTCTCTTTGTTTCTATAAGTTGTATGAGTTTTAGTTTATCTTTCTTCTTTATGTATAAAATCCTATATGTTCATATAAAACTTTGCATGTATACCTGGACAACTAAATCCAGAGAGATGGACAAATTCTAAGTGAGTGTGTGGTTTTCAAGAAACGCAAAAGAAACAAAATAAGAAGGAATCCAATTTTTTTAAAAAAAATAAATACAAAAACGAATTAAAGAATTGGAAATGCAAGTTTTCCTATATGAACAATGTGTAAAAAAGAAATCCCGCCCACCCCAGAAAGAATCAAAGATTTGTTAAGAAGCACAGTACAGCATCTACCACAAAACAATAATCGGATTCCCAAACATTCACAAAAAAACTCATTGGAAAAGGCTATGATCAACAGTGCAAAAAAACATGAATGTTAGAGGCAGAAGCGCATAGAAACTCAAACCTGGACTTGATATCCCGGAAAACTCTGACACCCATCTCACCAGCTTTTGAGGTTTGCAAAAACTCCATGCTAACTGAAACTGAAACTGAACCCAAACTAAACATGCATGAAAACCAACAAATGAAACATGCTACCCCTTGAAGCTCACAACCCAAGAAAACAAACCGGGTAAAGGGTTTTAGAAAACCTTATACTATTTCTCTAGGGTCGTGTTCTTCATTTTAACTCATCTCGACTACACCTACAAATTACAATACAGCTAAAGTATAAAAGTGTTATAATACACCTTGCTGGTAAGTACTTACCTCTTTCACCCCCTTCACGTCTCCATCAGTGCTTTCACTTTTGAGATTTCATTTTCAGCAAAAAATAGAAATGGTGAATAATAGTAGCCTTTGTGACCGTTGGAGTGTTGTCGGAGAAATGTGACCGTTTGGGAGTTGCTGTCTATTACCTTATTTTCTCCTCGTTCTTTACTACACGTACATGTACCCTTTTCTTTTACTAGAACTTAAGAGGGTGTTCAAATTCACGTGTTGCGCACGTGCTCGTCTCCTGATGCCCATTCTTTTAATTTAACCGTTGACTCTCATACCTCAATTATGTAATTATAATATATTTGTGTTTTGTCGCCTTATGAAAATTAACATTTCTTTTTAACCTCCTTAACCTCTTTTTTTGACTCAATTATATAGTAATATATTGCACTTGTTTAGTAAACGATGGTTTGAGCCAAAATTAAAGGTTTGAGTTAATATTAGAGGTTTGACCAGTCAAATCCACTAATTATGATATTTGGTAAATAACGGATTGGAATAACGGATTAGGGTAAAACCTCTAATTTAAAAAAAAACTGTTAATATGAGTTTTTTGAAATTAGAGATTTTAATATAAAAGTTATAAAAACTTTTTTACCTTAACAATTATAAAAATATCTCCAAATAACCTAAATTTAACATTTTTCTATTTAGATTCTGCATACTCACATATTTACATTGTGATATTTGTAAACTATTTTTTTTTCTTTTAGCTCTCACATATTTACATTTGTATTTAAATTTAATAATTAATTAAATTGTATTAAAAATAATTATATAAATAATAAATAAATATATAGATCATTCAAATATGCTTAGTAATGTTATACTAAAAATTATTTTTTATAATTTGATTAATATTAATAATACAAAATATTGATAACTAATACTATTCAAACAAGTATCGAATATAATCATGTCCTCATATGTTATTTCGCTTGTTTAAATAATTAAACAGCTACCAGCTATTAGTTAATTTTACCAAACACTTTTATACAATTAGCTAATACAATCTGTTAGTCAAATCAGCTAATGCAATCAATTATCAACTAATGTAATCTGCTATCAGCTATCCGCTAATTGTCAAACAAAACTATTTTGTTTTGTCGTCTTAAGAAAATTAACATCTGTTTTAACCTCTCAATTATATTATGATAACGGGCAACACACCAACCGGAGGAGTCTTGGTACTGGAGTTTGAAAAGACTTAGTTAAATTTTTAAAAATTTGTATGTATAAATTAAAATTTTGAAAGGTTTAATTTAATTCTTTTAAAATATGGTCTAACTAAAAACCATTTGAAGAAAAAATAATTAATACATAATGAAAACGTTTTAAAATTTTAAGAGTATATTTAATTAAAAATATTTAACAATTTTAAACCAAAATAAAAATATTTTAAATTTTAAAAATAAAATTTAGGGGCAGGGCTCCCACTGACCGATTGACGTCCACCCCTCCCACCAGGAATTTAAAAATTAAAAATTTTAAATTAATATTATATTTTTTATTGTGTTTTGTATTGCATATACGAGCTATGTTTAGGGTTGGCAATGGATCGGGCTTTGCAAAGTTCAAGTCTAGTCCAATTAATAATCGGACTTGGAAATTATTTTTTATTCAAACAAATATCTTTAAATAAAAAATAATTTTCATTAAACTTCTCTTACCACCGCCAACCACACAATCCTCGTCATTTGTAGTTTAAATACATGTCTTTTTTTTCTTTTGCTTATTCATCTCCTAAAAGAGAGAGAAGATACAAAAGGAGTAGAAGATTTTTCATCTCGCATTCTTATTAAGATTATAACAATAAAAACGAATGAATTTATTCTTTTCCATAGAAAATTTCAGTTGAAAATACATAAAAATATAAATATCAAGAATATATTAAGCCAAAAATTTAATGTGAAAAAAATATGTAACGTACCACTACTTTTAGGAGGAGTCATTGATGCTAAACAATGAAAGTTGACTGCTAGATATATAAAACTCTCTAAATTATTTAAATGATTTTTCAAAAAACATTATTTTTTCTGCTTTTATAAAGTAACATCTCAAACAAATATCTTTAAATAAAAATAATTTCCATCAAACTTCTCTTACCACCACCAACCACGCAATTCTCATCATTTGTGGTTTAAATACATGTCTCTTTTTTTGTTGATTCATCTCCTAAAAGAGATAGAGAAAAAATAAAAGGAGTAGAAGATTTTTCATCTCGCGTTCTTATTAAGATTATAACAATAAAAGTGAATAAATTTATTATTTTTCATAAAAAAATTCAATTGAAAATACATAAAAAATATAAATACATTAAACCAAAAATTTAATGTGAAAAAAATATATAACGTATCACTACTTCTAGGAGGAGCTATTGATGTTAAACAATAAAAGTTGACTGCTAGATATATAAAATTCTCTAAACTATTTAGATGGTTTTCTCAAAAAGCATTAATGATTGTTAGATCTCTCATGCCTTTATATAGCCTTTGTAATCATAATTTAACTCATATTAGAATTTCAATATATATATTAATATATATATATAATCCTAATTTAACTTTAATTAGGATTTCAATATATATATAATCCCAATTCAACTTAATTAGGATTTCAATATAAGAGTTTTAAATGTTTTTACTTGGATTCATATATGGATCGGACTTAGATCAGATATGGATTTGGATCGGATTCGGATCGGATCATGGCAATGTCCATATCCGATCCACCTCTTATTAGGACTCGAACCATTTTTTCGGATTCGAAATCAGACTTTTTTCGATCAAATTTAGATCAGATTTTTTTCTTCGAATTGAATCGAATTCAAATCAAATTCGGATTATATTACCATAGGTATGTTATTTTTTGTTTAATTAGTCTTTCTCTTCTCTTATGCAAATGGTGCATAATTTTGTTTGTTATTGAAACAGTTCTTTGCCTATATTTGTTATACATTTCTTTTCATTGGGATTAGATTTGATTTTATGTCGCCTCTTTGTTTGATTATCTTGTTAATTTGTTATATTTTGGACCCTCAAATTAGCTCTCTTATATTGATAGTAACTCGTAATCACCTTAATTTATTAAGGTACAATCATTGTTATATGCGTAAAAATGATGGACAAAAATCCTCTGCACCTTTTCGGTGCCCCTTTTATGCCCCAACACTAAAAAATCAAATTCTATGTCTTAACTCTAAATTCTAAATCTTAAACCATAAATTAATCTTCAATGCCCCTTTTATGCCCGAAATATTTGTCAAGATTCAACCAGCAATTAATCTTCTGTTCGATCTGCAATTTATCAAGGACTACACGATTCTTTCGTTCAAAATTTGAAGAATTCAAGGCTGATATGAAGGAGTTCTTGGAAGCAATCATTAAGCATATAGTAGCTCATGGTCCATGTATGAAGAATAGTTGTTGCAAGAGAAATTATCCAAAGCAATCTGCAGCAATGACAGTGCTGTGACTCGATCTGCAGAAGAAGAGATCTTGGAGGTATTCAAATCCAGTGGAACGATTGCAGATTGATATTTCAAAGTTTTAAAAAGTATAGGGACTAAAATTCACAAAATTAAAGTACATCAACCAAATCTACAACTTATACATAATACAAGGACTAATTTTAGAATTAGACCAAAATTAATCAATTGATTAATTGATTATAGTAAGTGTCACGGGCCGTGAACCTATGTCCGAGTCATTAGCACCACAGGGTGCACACCAAGGTGTCCATGAGGTTCTGAGGCACACTTTGGGCTTAAAGAGACCACCAGACTGGCCCGTTCCGTGGGAAGATCCAAGAAGGCTTATCCAACCACACCTATGTGAACATAGGAGATTCTTTCCATAGATAGCTAAGGAATATTCTTAGCATTATGCCTTGTGGTTGGTAGAGTTGTATCTAGGCCGTTGATGTAAATCAGTAGGGACTGTCGGATTAGAGGGGACTCAACTATAAATAAAGGCCTCCCCACCTCAGTTATAATCATCCATTCTTTCATCTATTCTTGAGTAATAGAGACCGCATTCACTCTAAATTCTCTGAGTTGTTCTTCTCTTGTTCTTCGCGTTCTTTCAGAGTTATTCGTAGCCGATCTCATAGTTTGCTTCCGCTAAGAACGATCTTGCGTTCTTCGGTGCCTTCGGAATTCGATCTTTCGGGTCGAGGATTCAGGCTTACTTAGTCGTTTGTCTTAAGGACTCGACTAAGGCCGCACATCGGGCTGGTTCAGAAGTCTAGCCCCGTGACAGTTGGTATCAGAGCCCCATGGTTCGTAGCCACAGTTGGTGAATCGAGTGCTCGTGGAAGGCATTGTTGGAGATGACGACAAGGAAAGGAGGAAACGTTGCAGCGCAGATGGGTGACGAGGCCCAGGCTGTCGAAGGAAGGACCCAGAGGCATAGAGACTTTGTGGCGTCGTGTGAGAAGATATGGGCCAAGTTCGAAACCACCAGGTTCCAGAGGAAAAGCCTCGTGAGTGCCAGGGAGAGCCTCGAGGTGAAGGACCAGGAGGGGGAGTAGAAGGCATATCAAGCATGACGGACGAAGTGGAAGGACGGAGTGATGCGGTTGAAGCCAAGGTGCAGGCTTCGACAAAGATGGATGGGACTTCGCATGGCGGGGAAAAGCCATCGAGGTGGAACAAGCCCAGGATGCTAGTCCGACCATGGGAAATGAAGCCACGGAGGTGCTTCTATTGTGACGGCGAGCATGGGTCAAAGGATTGTTCCAAAAAAGCAGACCTTTCAGCCATCAAGGTAAACGATGAGTCTGTGAAAAGGGAAGCTAGAGCTGGCATGATTGTTTCGTCTACAACGGTCAAGCCGGAGGTGCAACGAAAGTGTCTCCATTGCAAGGGGCCACACAGTTAGCTCGATTGCCCCGACAGAGTCAAGTCGAGTGAGGAGAATGTGCAATGGAAGTGTTTTCATTGCATTAAGCCACATCGTTGGCGTGATTGCCCACATAGAGTCAAGCAGTCCAAGGTACAAGACGAGCCCGAAGAGAGCGAGGCTTTGAAGCTCGATTCGTTATGTGAAGAGCCACCGTTGGGCAAGATGGAGGGCCGATGCATTTTAGAGTGAACGCGAGGGAGTTCATCCCGAAGAAGGTACATCTCGAACACAATCTTTGTGTTTTTGGTTTTGATTTGTCCAGTTTGTTGGGTGTAGGCAGCAGAAAACCTAAACCATCAGATGGTGAAAGTTCAAAGGCGGCATCCAAACCTTTGTTCGAGGGTCATGGTGATCCAAGTGGAGACAAATCCCAGCTGCTAGGAAAGAGTTCCTACGGCCGAGATGTGCGAGGTGGTTCGACGAGCGATGTTACATGGCGGCGGCAACCAAAGCGAGGAGTCCAAATGGGTGGACAACCCAGCACGAGTCAGGTGCTCTTTATGGGAAGAGCGGTCCTTATGAGGGGACAACCAAGCCCGATTCGAGTTGGGAGAAAGCTAAGGTGCCAAGGAGGTCCCAGGATCGTTGCCGACTTCATTCCGGAGCAGCGACGAGGGCGTCGCCAAGTTTGGTGGGGGAGAATGTCACGGGCCGTGAACCCAGGTCCGAGTCATTAGCACCACAGGGTGCACACCAAGGTGTCCATGAGGTTCTGAGGCACACTTTAGGTTTAAAGAGACCACCAGACTGGCCCGATCCGTGGGAAGATCCAAGAAGGCTTATCCATCCACACCTATGTGAACATAGGAGATTCTTTCCATAGATAGCTAAGGAATATTCTTGGCATTATGTCTTGTGGTTGGTAGAGTTGTATCTAGGCCGTTGATGTAAATCAGTAGGGACCGTCGGATTAGAGGGGACTCAACTATAAATAGAGGCCTCCCACCTCAGTTGTAATCATCCATTCTTTCATCTATTCTTGAGTAATAGAGAGCGCATTCACTCTAAATTCTCTGGAGTTGTTATTCTCTTGTTCTTCGCTTTCTTTCAGAGTTCTTCGTAGCCGATCTCATAGTTTGCTTCCGCTAAGAACGATCTTGCGTTCTTCGGTGCCTTCGGAATTCGATCTTTCGGGTCGAGGATTCAGGCTTACTTAGTCGTTTGTCTTAAGGACTCGACTAAGGCCGCACGTCGGGCTGGTTCAGAAGTCTAGCCCCGTGATATAAGGCAAGTCCAGTCTCGAAAACCCAGTCAAATTCTTTCTTCATCAATTATAAATTCGATCATTGTATTTTGTTAAAACTGAAAAATTAGTCCATTTTTGCCGAATTGTTTTCCCATGCATCTATTGCAATACCTTAGGCAGTTTACCGACTTTAAGGTAAGGGTAAAGTATACCAATAGTCACCAAACTTTTAAGGCGCTTTCATTTTAGTCATCGAACTTTTAAAAATTTTATGAACGTTTATTTCACTTTCATTTTAATCCCTCTTATTACCTTCCGTTAGAAAATGATGACGTGACCCGTTAGTTTTCTTTTTCTTCAAAGTAAACTATATAAATGGTCACCAAAAGGGACAGTTTACAATCTCAATCTCAATCTCAATCTCAATCTCAATCTCATACATTTATCATAACCAAACAAAACTAAGCTGGGCTGAAATTCCACCAAGGCATTTAAGCGTGCGTACTGTGCTTGTACAGCAGAAAGGGACAGTTTTAGCAAGTGTTTGATAATAAAGCATTATCCAGTATGTAGAAAACAACTACGTATTAGTTTTGAGACTAAACAAGACCTGTGCAGTTTCATCGATGCATCATTCTCCACTTCAGACTCCGAAAAGACTAAACCCTAAAACAAAACCACTGTAACACAACTGGCCCTGCAGGGTACGCGAAGTGCCCACGTTTTAGCCTTTTTAATTTGTTTTGTTTATGGCATTGCCGAGACCCGCCAAATACCATATATAATACTATGAAGCTTTCAACAAAATTGTCTTTCTTTTTAAAGTCTTGGGTTAACTATATAAGATGACTGACACTAATAATCCCACCAATGTGCCGCAACTAAACCGACCTCCTCAGCAGCCCCCAGTACCATCATCCTTAGACCACCCAAACGTCCAAGTCCCACATCGCTTGCTCGCGACAACTACTAGCACGTGCGAGGACCCGCCTCCCACATGCGACAAATTACCTCCTCCTCCTCCTACTGCCAAAACTACTATGGCCTCGTCCTCCTCTGGAAAACACCCTATGTATCGTGGAATCCGGTACCGGAGCGGCAAATGGGTGTCTGAAATCCGTGAGCCACGCAAGACTACGCGTATATGGCTTGGTACGTACCCTACCCCGGAGATGGCTGCGGCTGCCTATGATGTGGCTGCCCTAGCCCTAAAAGGCGGCGAGGCTGCTGTTAACTTCCCGGCCTCTGTTGCTTATTATCCACTTCCTGCTTCTACATCGTCGGTGGATATTCGTAAAGCAGCAGCAGACGCTGCTGCTTTACTTAAAAAAGCAGGAGCAAAGAGTGAGATTGATATTGGAACAGGTGATGATCATAAGGCCAAAAATGAAGAAATGAGAAAAGAAGAATATCTGGACGAGGATGCAATTTTAAACCTGCCTAATTTGCTTGTTGACATGGCCCAGGGAATGCTGGTGTCGCCGCCAAGGATACGCTCGACACCATCCGATGACTCGCCGGAAAACTCCGATGGAGAAAGCTTGTGGAGCTACTAATGATCCATATTTTCTTTTCTAATAAAGCCACCACATATCCTTTTTCTGTTTTTTTTTTTAATTTCGCAACATGTGGGCTAGAAAGAGGAGCATGAGTTTGACAAAATGAAGTAGGGGGCATGGCGGCATTTGATGCAGCTTTGCGCTTAGACTTGTCTGCCTATGAAAGAATAAATAAATGTTAAATAAAGACAAATATGAAAAAACCCAGAAAAAAAAGATTTTTAAAAAATACGATACAGTGATTTGCCGATGATTTGTGTTTCAATATTTCATACGAGTGCTGTTTGTGATCATGTGTAGATCAAATGATGTAATATTGGCTTGTTTGTAGCACTGTTTTTATTATCTTCCCTCCTTTTTTGAGATGTTCTCTCATCTTCTTCTTAGTTCCTATGTGGCTCTGCCTTTATATATAATACAATATTCAATTTTTCCATCTCTTTTCTATACTAATCATCGTGGTGTTAAATTCTTAAATGAAATGTTATTGAGTGTTTAAAAAGCAATTTAGCTTATAATTTTGAAAGCATCGTAAGAAGAATCATATTAAATGAATTAAAACTCAATCATTTAAAACACAAAATTCAATAAACGGTTTCAGTGAAAAACATATTATTTTTATCCTAAGAGACCTGAGTCCAATCCTTTTATTTGCATTACCAAAGAGTTAAAAATATGTAAAAATAAATACTAAATGAAAATTATATTTAGATTATTCAAAAAATACATATATGGTATTTAAGAATAAAAATAATTATCTATGAAATGAAATGTTAATTTATGCTTATGCGTTAGATTTAGAGTCTATAAGTATGCTAGAACTCACAATTTGATAACCTAACAATTGGTTTCGGTAAAAATATAGGTGATATTCAACAAATTATGAGTCAAAACTTGGGAGGGGCAGTTTGAACTTTGTAAATATCAGTTAAAATATATAGGGAGAGTGATATTTTTAGATCTTAAAATTATCAGTTTAGTTATTTAAGTATTTAAGTTTTTACTATATTTCTTTTGATTTTTAAATTCTGTTGATATTAAATGTTAGTTGTCGATTTTCGGTGTTCATTATTTTTTTGATTTTATTTGTTATGTTTTTTATTTTTTAGTTTTTTATTTTAAGAATCTCTGCTCTTGTGACACGTTTTTTCTCTATCTTTGTGGTACATTTTTTTTTGTTTTTTTAGTTTTGTTTCAACTGTCGTTTTGGCATGATTTCAACATACTTTAGTGATCGTTTGACGCTCGTACAAAGATTTTCACGTTGCTAGTTTCTGATTATGATTTTGTCGCTGGTCATAGAAAGATAGATCCTCACTCAGTTGATGGTTGTTTATCGATGTAATGGTCCTGGGTAGCAGAGCAATCTGCCTAATAGTTTGTCACTCACCACTCCTTTTTCATCCCTTAATGTGTCTCGTTTGAATAGAGACAAGGAGATTCGAAGGCTCCTAGATTTTAACGGTATGCTAATCTCTATAGAAATATTTACTTTCCTTTATACTTTTGGGTTTTTGTATGGAATTTTGGTAGACTAGTCCCTATACTTATCTCTTCTGGGTGTATTGTATTTATAATATCTTTAATAATTTTTAATAAAATTCAATTGCTATTGTCAAAAATAATAAATTTGGTTGGTATTAAAAACTCATTGTATTAAATATACAAACTCTAGGGTCACGTTATCAAAACATAGTTAATGTGTTATGTGTATAAGAATGGGCAAGTTGAGTTAAAAGGTGATTAGACAACGATAAGATGATGATGAAGATGATATGTTTATAGGGCATCCAAGTATTGGTATGTTAAATTATACTAGATTTTTTTTTTATTAATGGTGATTATATAGAATGAATGAAAATATTGATTTGGTCATGGACTTATGTTTATGATGGTAGATATTTTTGTCACATTCCTTGATTTGGTCTCATTCTTCTAGTATGCGGCTCTGCATTAACCTAACACTCCCCGTCTCCTGCTCCCCTCCGCCGCAGCTAATAGCAGAAGCCCCTTGCTCTTCTCTTACCCTAACAAACTCCTACCAAAACATTTCTCAATGCTCTTCTGCCTCCCCCTTTTCTTCGTATCAGAACCTCGACCCGCCGGCCGCCAGCCTCCGTTTGTTTGTTCCTTTGGACGTTTTACCAGATCTCATCCACGTTCTTCTTCTTTGCACACTCGTTCTTTCTTTCTTTCTTTCCCTCACTCGTCCCTTGTTCTATGCTGCTAGCTTTTGCCATTATACCTTTAGCTTCTCATTAAAAGAAATGGTCTAATCATATATATCCCTTAGGGCCTACATGACATTTTATCCTCTACAAGGGAACAAACATCTTATGAAATATCTAGTGGGTCCTTTTAAGGGTAAGTGCAAGCACTCACAACAATGTCAAAACCAATGGCGGATGATAAGTGGAGTTATGGACTTGTTTATCTGGACAGTCTCGCATCGCACAACTAATTTTAATGAGTAAGTATCCAGCCGGATTTTGTATGTAATATGAATTTATGTGCTATACTATAACTTAACAAACACTATAAAAGTAAATTGTTGCCCACCAGTCATGATTCATAAACTCTTGAATGAATGTCTGAACTCTGAAGTCGGCCGGGAAAATCCGCACACAGTAGGCTTGACAACTACAAGGGCCTTTCATTTCAACATAGAAAAGAGAGTTGGTGGTAACCTTTTGAATCGAATCATAAAATCAAAAGAAATGATATCCTGAAGCCGAAATGTATCTTTTTCGTTTCAATTTGCCAATGAAAGGAAAGAGTTTGAGTTTAAATGGCCGACATAGCATAGCCACCTTTGTTTGCTTTTTCCTTCTCCCTTCACTTTCCCTCCGGTTGGTAACGTGTCTTCCCCTCCATCACTATCTCCATCTTTTTAATGTGTACATAGCTGCATATCTTGACTTCTTTCTTTACCTAAGATTTTTTTAGGTTGCCCCCTGATTTCTGGGACTTTACCTTGAATAATTCAAATTGACTCGCGTCATACACCTGATTTTGATGGGTGAGTTTTTTAGTTGAGATTTTTTACATACAACACACCCCAAACTCGAGACCTACTAAAACGATATCAAGCTGCTTACCACTTGAACCAATATGTAGGTTTTACCTAAGATTTTAAAAATAAACTATTCGCTCATCAACAAATACTTTGCACTCCAACATCAAAAGCATCCATTTTAAGCAAGTTTGAAGTTGGCAAAAGCTAACTTAACTTCACTACCAACAATAACAAAATAAATGATGAACTCAAACTATATATTATATATGTGTGTTTGATTTCACTTCCACGTCTCACTTGTTAGTATTCAATTATATCGACTAGGGTTGGGCGTTCAATCGAGTCGAGTCAAAAAATTAAGTTATTCGAGTTTGCAAGTCCTATTTTATGACTCAAACTTTATTTGAATTTTTTTCGAATCAAGATTATAAAATTCCAGTCGAATTGAGTCGAGTTTTCGAGTTTCTGTACAAATTTAATTATATATATATATTTTTATACGCATATACGTAGCGGTGCACATATACATTTCTATATGCGTATACTTAGGACTGGACGGTGCACATATTTATTCCAATTTTAACGGCATTCTATATGCATATACAATATATATCTTCATATTTTCACATGTAATATATATAATATATCATACAGAATTGACAAACTCAACTTGAATATAAAAATTGATCAACTAATTACTAAAAATTTCTAGTTATTCGAATTTTCATTTCATAACTCAAACTTTATTTGAATTTTTTTTCAAGTCGAATTTATGAAATTACAAGTTGAGTCAAAACGAGTCGGGTTTTTCACCTCGATTCGAGTCGAATAATTTAGTTTTTTCGAGTCGAGTCAAATTTTGACCACCCCTAATATCATATGTTCCTCTTCGTTGTCTCTTTCCATGCCCTAATACTTAAAAATAAATTCTAAGCTTTAACCTTAAATTCTAAATCCTAAAGTATATAAACGCTAAAAAATACACTCGACCCCTAATTCCCTAAACTATAAACTTATTTTTAGTATGAGAACATGAATAGTGACACTGAAAAGAATAAATATCTAAGAAAAAAACCCTCACTACCTTTCGGAAAGGAAAATTAAATTTTGAAAATAATATCTAAGTTTATTATATTAGTGTATTGTAAATTAATTCCAATGTCACTAAATTATTGGTCTGATTCTATTTTGAACACTAAATTATAAATTTTGTCAATTAGATACTAAATTGCTAAAATAATTTCAATTAAGCCTTAACTGTTAATTTTTGATTAATTATTAACATTATAGCTTTTATAGTAAGTTATAGATTATTAATTTTTATATAAAATTTCAACGACAATATAATTCTGAATGTAAAATAAGATAAGTTCAATCGACAGCATAGTTGCAGAGTTATTTAAAATATCATGCAGGAATCAATTACAGTATTCAAAAGGTGGATTTAACATAGATATGTTTTCCTTACTCAAAAACACATGTATCTATGAAGGGTGAACAAGCATCCAATGTGGCTGACAAAATATATTTTTTTCAGTAGCTTTTAACTTAGTCTCTCTTCTTCTTTTTTTCATTTTTCTTTATATAAAGAGAACCTTTCCTTTTTACTGTTTTACATTAAAAAAGGAAGATAAAAAAGTAAATATTTTTTATTATTATTCACATGGTAAAAAGAACTGCCCTCCCTTGCTTGCTCTGACGGCCCCCTCTTGGAATGCAATAGGATGGCTTAAAACTCAAGTTTAGTGGCGCAGAAAAGCTGTGTCTCCCAAATGATCCCCAATAATTATGTCTTTTGGTTTTATTAGTTATTTTAATAACTTTGGCACTAATCATCATTCTTTTTCAAGTTGATTCTTAGCTTTAAGTGATTGATTATTACAGTAAACTGTGCTGTCTGGGACAAGGATAATATATTAAAATGCATGTCTCATGTCTATCTATATCATATGAAACACTGATTAATAAATTAATTTGTACCATCAACTTGTTGCTGATTGGGAAGGTTAGGCTGAAACACATTCCTTGGTGAAGCCTTTGGAGTTGGAAATGGGGCTGCTGCTGCTGCTGGCGCTCAACTTACCTATGTCTCTATTGACACAAATAAAGGAAACTCAAAGTAAAGATAAAAATGAACTTTATTACTCAAACAATCAAGAGAGTACAAGAAAAAATCAAAGATTAAAGTATAGTAAATTTGCTAAGAATAATGCTCTATTTATATTAAAAAAAACCTCCTAAAATATCTCAACTAAATTAAGAGTAACTCACGTACTTCTTTATTTGCACAAATTAAAGAATAAAACTAACTGTTGATTGACTCCTAAAATAAAAGACTTGACCAAATTCAAATAACAAGAAGTTGAACTAACTTTTAACATCCTCCCTTAGTGCAAGCTTCCTGTCAATAACGTCAAGATTCCACAGAAAATTTCAAGCTTAATTTTTGCAAGTGCCTTAGTAAAGATGTCTGCAACTTGTTCGTCGGTCCAAATTTTCTACAATTCAATATTTTGAGATAACATTTTCTCTCGAAAAAAGTAATAATGAGTTTCAATGTGTTTTGAATGAGCATGAAATACAGGATTTCCAGCAAGCTTTATACCACTCCCATTATCACAATAAATAGGAATTGGATAATTGAAAAAAGCTGCCATTTCTTGGATGAGTCTCCTTAGCCACAAACATTCTTTAGTAGCCATTGTAGCTGCTACAATGGGGAACTACCGACGTGTGGGGATGCCGAACGGTGAGGGGATGTGATTTGGGGGTTTGATTGAAAGAAATTAAAATGTTGGGATTCTTAAAGAAGTTCGAATTTTAGAAGTAATTCGGAAATTAAAAAAATAAATAAAAAATATGTCACGTGTCATGTTCTAATTGGATGATAGAATTTTTTAGCGTCCGTTGATGCAAAAACTTGATCTAAATAACGGAATGAAACGTTAAGATCCTATTTGACCCGAAAAAAAAAAACTTAGAAACTGAACTGAAAAAAGTATATGTTAAACACTTTCTTTTGATGTTTAAATAATTTTTTTGAACATATACCCAAGCTCTCAATTTCGTTAGAAATAGTAACTAAATGACGGGCTCAATAGTAAAAAACAGAGAAAGTTTGTATTTCCTGTACGAGAGCTTTAGACTCGGACGTAAAAAGAATGACGATACGGACAAGAGTCGTTGAGCCCAGTTCCAATGCTTTAAAAGACATGTTAGAACAGTAAAATCCAGTCCACCAGCGACTTTGGACTTTCTAAAATGGACTGCATTTCTTAAATGGGGCTCACAATTTTGATTCCTACAAAAAAACAAAAGTAAAAACAAATTAGTACTAATTAAACTGGCTGAGTGTATGGCTAATCGTCATACCACCTCACTTATTGCATCACGAGATTGACGTCGCCGTGTGTCCTTGTTCCTTACAGCACGGTCTTTTTGTAATGGCAGGTGGTTTAGTTGTGTCGCACAGGCACAGGCACAGGCACAGGCACAGGCACGGATGGCTTAATCAGTTCGGCTGTGGGCATTGATTTGGACTAATGGGACTCAACTGTTTTGCAATTACATCACTCAAAACAGTGTTAATCGAGGCGTGTGTGTGCTGTATATTTTTGCTCCCGTCGTTTCACCCTTTACAGATTATGTGTTTTATGGATCTAACTGGACCAAATAGAACCGACAGCCAATGGATTTCTGACAGCCATTCATAATGGAGCCGGCTGGATTAGCGTCGTTTTATCCACCCCTTTTTTCTCTAATTTTGTGTGGATATTAAAATTCTATTGCTTTTAATTTAATAAGTAATTAAAATTTTATAATTATAATATCTACAGTTACTTTAAATCTTTGACAAAGCTAAGACAGATTTGATAATTTATTGAAAATTTAATGATTGCAATGATTAGTAACAATAAGTTAATTTAGTGGGATCGAATATTAGATCTCTTAAATAAGGTGAAGAGATTGAATCGTGTTGTTGTAAATAAAATAAATTAAATTAAAAAAATTTAACATTTTAAGCATGTTTGATAATCTAAAACTAATAGAATTCGTTACAATTTTTAATGAAATGCTGAAAATGTTAAATATACGAAGAATGACTAACTTAATACTTATCGAGGAATATTTTTAACATTTTTTTTCTATTTTATTTTACTCGTTTGTTCGGATACGTTTGGTTTTAAACTTTAAATATAATAGAGAAAAAGTGAACCTCTGGCCAATAAATCATTATTAGAGTTTTATGTTTATTTTTAACTATATTATCTTTTAAATTTTACATTTATCAGAACCTAACAATTATTTCAGTAAAAAAACGGATAATTTTTTTTATTAAAAAATACGTTTTTAAATCGTTTTGTCTACAAAATATATATGTATTGTCAAATAATTAAAAATATGTATAAACAGATATTAACTTATAATCACCGATTATTAGTCTCACTTTGACAAAGAGACTTTGTTATATCCGATAGTTGCCGGGTAATTTCTCGGTGAAACAATATTAAGTAGAATATTGTGCTCGACTGGTTAAGTGATAAGGTATTACTTTGCTTACTAGTCTGTCGATGAGACAAGATAATTAAACTAATTAGGTTGTCTAGGCCATCGATTATTGAGCCGAATAATAGGACGTCAGAGCAACCCATTGTTAGGGCAATTTTATGTAAAAACCCATTAAAATAATTATTTAAAGAAATGACCCCTAAGAGCATTATTTAGAAAAATGACCTCCAAATCTGCCACGTATGAAGAACTCGCGACCTGCGCAACGCGGTTTTTGATCTCGCTTTCGGCGAAAAGCGAGTTATTCTTACGTGGCATCGCTTTTCAGAATAACGAATTTAACAGGAATTTGCGCTCTCCGAAACACAAGGTCCCCGATAATTTGAAGAGCCGGATGAATTTATCGCGGTCCGTTTAATGGAACTCGCATTCTGCATAAAGCGAGTTCTTTGTAAATCGGGGTAGCAAAACAGGCGTGCATAGGCATGTTCGAGTGATATTTCGGAGCTATTAATCGTATAATTTCAGTTAACGGCGAGCTTAGGTGCGTAGTACTGGAACTTGTCTTGCATTTGACACCAATATGGGCAAGTTCGGTGGGTTGTAAACCGGGTAGAATTCGCGTTGAAAATGGTACCATAGCTTGTTTTTGTGAATGATCGAAAAGTTAAAAGGGCGTGATAATCTTTTCATGTTTATGTATCGGGTTTTTAATGTACGTTTATTGTCACATTTTTTAACCTTGGAGGTGTTGTGGAGGAACTTGGCTACCATTTCAGACTAACATTGGAACGTGCGATACACAGAGAAAGGTATAAATTTTGCATTGAAAATGGTTCGAAAACGTGGTTTTCTGCAGGAATGACAAGGCGGAAAGACAACTTTAAAACCAATGAGACCTTGTTATTTCAACATAAACTTATATTACATCCGTAGAAAGTTGTAACTCGTTACTAGTATTAAATTTCAACATAAACTTATATTACATTCATAGAAAGTTGCTACTGGAATACGCCTATCATATTATATCCCACACCCGCAAAAAGCTGTAACCCTATGCATTATCAGCTGTCAAGTCCGGGTTGGAATACAACTTTTGTTCTGACCCCGATCAAAGATGAAACCCTGACCGAAGCGGGCATCTTATATATTACCGCGTCGGGGTTGTCATCGGCCAATGTTTCCCTGCACATTCTCATTCTTCGTGATGTGGGCAATCTTGGATATTGAGGTATACCTCATTACGCTTCATTTTACACCAGGATTCCATTATTAGCGCGAATGGTATGAGCTTTGGCCGCGATTACCTTCTCGAGTATTGTGATTTGCCATTCAACTTGTAGGTCTGACCTTGTTCAAATATGATGCAAATGCTCGGAGCTCTGGGCACGTACTTATGATGCAACTACATATACCAAACAAATCACAATACTCGAGAAATCTCTTAGCCAAAGTATTTTTCGAGTATTTGATTTGTTGTTATTGGTAGCTACAATAGAAGCGTAGTATTCTCCAAAACTACTGGATTGCAACTTCGGGGGAGGTATTTATAGAAGGGATATCGCGTTGTGTGAAGAACGATTTATTCCAGGATTCTTGACATGGCAGGGATCCCGCGTTCTGGAAAGAGCGAGTTCTTCCAGGATTCCTGACGTGTCAGGAATCTCGCGTTCTGTAGAGCGTAAGTTCTACCAGGATTCCTAACGTGTCAGAAATCTGGCGTTCTATACATACGATTAGTTGGTTCAAAATTTTAAAAAAATTATAACAAACAGTAGCAAACAACAAATATTATATCATATCATAAGATATTAATAAATAAAACCCTAAAATTAATATGAGCAAATACAACAAACACTTAGTTCATACGAGGGTCTGGTCCTCCGCACAGTAAATCCGTGTCGATCGTGGATGTCCCTTATTTTGTAGTAGTGCAGGATCTGGGCATTTGGTTGGTTTATCATCAACGACATACGAATCAATTTAATTTTTGATGGGAGGAAACTCTTTTTCGTAAACCTTCAATACCGTTTCCAGAAAGTATACCGGATCAAGCAGTTGCATGTAGTGAATCCGTTGGGAAGAACAAGCAGCAATGGCGTGTGCGCATGGGTATTTGAATGTTTGGAAGACTCCGCAGTCGCAGGTTCTCTTCCTTAGATCTACCACGTACGCGTTGTGTTGTATGCCTTCCAACGGCCTCGAAAATTTTGAAACACAAAACAAATTGCCTTCTCGAGAGAAGAAAGTTGCAGTCATCACATTTGAATGACGCACATAAGTTTACAATTTTTCTAGGAAGTCCGGGTGCACTTTGTGGCCACCTGCCATATAATCAGTTGCTTGCCTTCCCAAGGTTGCAAATAGGGTAGCCAAACGATAGTAGGTCGCTTTGACAATGAAAATGATAGGCAAATGCTGCACTCCCTTCAGAGCTGAGTTGACCGCCTCAACCAAGTTCATTGTCATGTGACCATATCGTTTACCCTTATCATATGATCGAAGCTATTTTTCCCTCAGGATTTTGGTAAGGTAGCCTGCGCCTTTGTCATTATTGGCTCTTAGTTCTTCGAACAGCTGGTCTACCTCATGTACGTAGTGCGAGTTGCCTAGGGAATGACAAACACCTAGTTAGTGGCGAACATTACATGCAAAGATATTGTAAACGCATAAGACGTACCCATTCTAAGCACCATAGCACGTTTATCTTGGTTCTTGTAAATTTGCAAGTAGTTGGCCGCAATGTGTCGTAAGCAGTAACGGTGGTAAATATAGGGAGGTTACCAAGACCGGCCCAAACCCTATATTGCGTACTTGATCGCATTGGATATGTCAGAAATAAGACATATCCCATCATCCTTTGCCCGTATTACATGAGAAAGATCATGTCTCCATAGGCTTTTAAGGAAGAATTGCCAAGACTCGAGATCCTCATTTTCGACTATTGCAAAGGCTATAGGAACGATTTTTCGATTACCATCTTGTGCAACCGCCAGAAGTAAGACCTGTGTATATTTCCCGGACAATCAAGTACCATCGATCTGAACCATCAGCTTGCAATGTATGAATGCATTAATACATTAAGGAAATTTCCAAAATAGCCGGTAGAATTGACAAACACCTGGTAGGACACGATCATTTTTGTATGCCAGAGCTGTCTCAAGCTTTACAACCGTTCTGGGTATGTGTTTCTGCATTATTTTTAGCTACGATCGCAACTCGTTGTAAGATTCCTCTCATTGGCCAAACATTTTTTGTACAGCTTGCCACCTTGCATACCATGCTTTCGGGTATTCAGGAATGTAGCCGTACTGATTTTTTGCTGCGGTGATATATGTGGCAACCGTCACACGAGGATTTGCTTTGACCAGTGCCATGAAGGTATCGCATAAGACGTGCACGTCCAAGTTCTTGTGATCTTGACTTAGGCTGCTCACGGTGCATGTATGAGGTCCATCTAGTTTCATAATTCTCCATAGCCCGTTGAGCATCTTTAAGGATGATACACGAACCTTCCACTCATATCCCTCTTTCTTGTGGGCACACTCCACAATGTAGAAATTCGTTGGGTTTTCTTCACAGCCGTCGTAACTGCCCAGCGAATGTTGTAGTGCTTAATCGCAGCCACAACCAGTTTTTTTGTCAAGAATGTCATCCCAATGGCCAGTTCACCATCGGCACGGTAGTTGTATCCATCAATTGTTGGGGGTTGTAAAAATTTTGAAATGTTCAAGGCATCCATATCAACCGTTGTGAAGTAGGATGGTGGCTGGTAATAAGAAATAGGTGTGGCCGATACTGGAACGTTGCTTTCTGTCGGGTGTTCTTCGTTGCCTTCTAAATCTCCGAATGACCCTACTAGAATGTTCACGTTAGTTGGTTCTTCATAAAAGGGCCCTTGCTCGTCGCCATCGGGTCTGACTTCCCTAACCAGTTCTTTGTCAAAAATATCCCCATCAAATCGGTATAGTTCTGTGTGGTCGACTGCAACCCTTTCAGGCGAGTAGACTTGTCGTTGATCACGAGACCGCTCACGAACGTATTACGAAGATCAAAATCAAGCGCACCAGCACATGAATGTCTCCCCATAGATGGTTGAACGTACTCTGTACTAGGGACATACGTTGAGTATCGTCCATATGAGAAATCATAGAAGGGGCTGAACGCTTCATAGTCATACGACCTCATGTAGTTGTGGGATGATGTCACTGCGTCCCCTATACTATACGGATTGTACGTTACATGTCTTCGAATTGGAGAGGATTGTGCATCGAATTCAACGTTCAGGGGATGGTTTAAGTCGACGATGCACGAATGTCTTGGTGCAGAAGACGACAATGCACCCAACTCGTTGCGTGGACTGTATGTAGTTAATAGGTTAAAATCATTTCGTAAACCCGTCATGGGGCTATCAATATTGGCGTTAGGGTCGAAGTCAAAATTCGCCCATCTCCATCTTGGGATTTCGATACTAGCATCAGAATTAGAAAACGACGCATACAACTCGAGGGGCCCTATTAAAGAATACTCCAAGTGGGTGGCCACCATCAACTCCACATCACTGTTGTCCCCAATCTGGCATAATGAGTAGGTTAACGGTTCAATAGAGATTGGTATACGATACTTCAAGTCCTCCAGCCTTTTCACACAGCTATACGGGACACTGTTTTCCACTTCCTTAATAACTTATTGTACGATAATCTCCTCGAAATCATTATTCTTATAGTATTCACAGACTAAAAAAATACGTCAAGTACGGCATCAGCAATTATCTCGCCATCGTGGTATACTAGAACGCCAATACTTCCTCGTCTCAACATTTTCCCAGCACGTAAAAGATCTACATGTAACAAGAACATACATTATAACCAAGCAATTTAGTAAAACTACACAATACTAGCATGAGAGGAATCGTGGCAAAACTTCTAGTTGAAACACTTTTCTGATTCAAACGGCTCGTAAATTATGTTCACAATATCCTCTGCTCTCCACAAGCCTCTATAAGTTGTTGTGATGTTGAGGAGAAATTTTTCTGCAGTTTTGGTTCATTCCCAAACCCTGATATAAGAGGTGTGAGTGACCAATGTAATATTCATCCGGAAAATAATGAAGAGTATTGCTTTTGCAGACGTGTTGGACAAGCTTTGTCAGCATAATTGATGTAGAATGAACTCGTTATCCGTAGAAAGCGAGTTCCCCTTAGATTCCTGACGTGGCAGCCACATCAATGAACCTCGCTTTTTTGTAGAAAGCGAGGTCCATCGCTTTATTTATGACCGTTCTCTGGTTCTACAAGAAGCAATGTCAATTCCATGCGTTGTTTCAGTTGCAGTCTGGTGATTTGATTTGCCACGATACGTAATATGAAAAAAAAATCTTCAAGAAATGGCAAGGTTTTCGGCAACGGTCTTCCATTCCATAACTTATTTCCACACTTCCTTCGATAGCACTGTACATTTCATGCATTATTTGTATCGAACAATGTTTCACATAAATAAAGGAGGACAACAGCAACATTGCCCATGCTTAGAACATTAATAAATGATGAAAGGATGAACTCATAAAACATAATTTGACGATGATTTGAGGAATGGAATGTTAATCGGAATCATCATAGTCAGTTGAAATGTTTGAACTTAAGTTAAGTTCTTTGATTAGTTTTTGTTTTTTTTTTGTCTGCGCATGTACTTAAAAAACTGCAACTCGTCGACAACTGCATCAACATCCGGTGAACAATGAGCTTGTTCACTGCTCGCTGCGAGTACGGGCGTAGCAGCTTCTATGGGTGCAGACGTACTACCTTATCCGACGTTCAACTCATCGAACTTAACATTCAAATGGATGTATTTAGAGCCAACAGAATTGAGCTGCTCGTACATGTTACGTACGCTAGTTTCGCTGGCAAGCTTCAGAATGTAGTGTGTTTCACTTTCTGTCGGTGTTGGAATTTTACATTCCAAGTAAGAAATTTGCTTGTCAGTACGTTTACTAACCTCTTCAGATATCAACTACAACAAATCGTTGAGTGACATATTACTGGTGATTGTTGAGTCGAAATAGGTATCGATAAAATAAAATATTGCAAAAAACTTAGCCATGAGAGGAGGAAACTGTTGGAAGTTTTGCTGAAATAGATATAATCGGAGCCTGGTTTTATAGGGAAGGGAGGAAAAGCGGATTGAATTTAATTTCAAAAACCATGAACTCGTGTTCTACGCAACTCGATTATCCACGAAACTCGCTATCCCCGGAACGTAAGGTCCCTTCTGACCGTTCATTATATGCGACTGTTGAGTCAAACCAGTTAAATAGGACATCGCGTTATGTAGAAAGCGAGGTCCAATTATGTAAATTATGCTTCCTAGAATATTAACAATTCCGATTTTTTTTCCTAATTTATGTTGCCTAAATTATGCTTCATAAAATACTAACAATTACGATCCTAAAATACTAACAATTACGATTTAATTAATTTATATACCGCGAGGTCCCTTCTGACCGTTCATTATTTGCTACTGTTGTAACATATTTTTAGATTAATACAAATTTTTATATTCTACTATATTTAATTAATTTATATACCAATTGAGTTTAAAATTTTAACAAACTTCTACATATGTGCATTAATTAATAATACAACTTATATATTTATATAATTTAAATACCGTCTTTTTTCCTACCTCTTATAAAATTTAAATACCTTCATTTACTTTATAACTATTTAATTTCAAAGATTTGACACTAATTAGGACTTCAATTTCAAGAAAATAGGAATTTAAATTCAAATTTTTTTACCATATTTATCTATTAATTTAAGGAATAATTAATTAATGGACAGTTTGTGAGAAATAAAGGACCTCGCGTTTTGCGTAACGCGAGTTTCATTTATGACTGTTCAAGATGCTCTCTGAAAAGTCAAAGGACGGGTCTCTTCAATGGAACTCGCTTCCTGCGTAACGCGAGTTCTTCGGTATCTTGCTTTCCATAGAACGCGAGTTCCATTAAAATTGCTTCCCAGCCGGTGCGAGTTCCATTATAAATAGGGCCCTACAGAATCAATAACCCCACACCTCTACATTCTTCTTCTCCTATTCATTATACGTATCTTATATTTTCTATACAATGGCGGCTTTATTGAGGCTAGACGAACGAGACGTCTTCGACTACTGGTAGGCGAATGAGGAGGTAATATTCTTTTCTTACTTTAAATTAATTTCTTTTTTAAAATTTATCTCCACTTGTATGTATATATTTTTAAATTATTATCTTGTACTATTTTTCTTCAAGAACTACGAACAAGCATTGACATGCTATCTAAATCGTATCACGGTCGCGTCGACAAGGATATCGTTCCATTTATTGTCGAAGCCGGTTTTGGGCACGTCGCTACTATCGTTGGCGGTACGAAGTTGAGCCGTCCCTTCATTAATGCCTTATTAGAGCGATGGAGGCCAGAGACCCACACCTTCCATCTTTCATGTGGCGAGGCTACAATTACACTGGAAGATGTTGCATATCATCTTGGCTTGCCTACTGACGACGCGGTTATTACCGGTGTTGCTTAGGGTAACTGGTCGAACCTGTGTGCCGAGCTGCTGGGAATGGTTCCAGACAAGTTCGACGGTGGCAAAATCTTTCTAACTTTTTGTAGCAAAATTTTACAATCCTCCCCCCGGATGCGGATGACGAAACAAAATGAGTAAATATATTAATCTTATTTTACTATATTTTTCATTTCTTATTTTTTTAATAATAAAAATATTTTTATAACGGTACTTATTATTTTCGTAGCGGTTTGCTCGTGCCCACATCCTACACATTATTGGAGGGATTTTGATGCCTGACAAATCTCGTAACAAAGTCCACTTGATGTGGCTGTATCATCTCTGCAATTTTGCAGAATGTAGCAAGAAATGTTGGGGAGCGACGGTCCTGACCTTTCTCTTCAGGGAGCTTTGCAAAACCGTCGACCCAAATAGAGCCGCAATAGGAGGATTCTCTTACTGCTTCAGTCTTGCGCTTGGTTTCGGATGCCCTTTTTAAGCCCGCGACCTAGACAACCTACCCCATACCTATTCCCGCTAATTTGGAGGTACTATTAAAATTATTTAATTTAATTTAAAGAATATGTTTTTAAACTATTACAATTTTTTAAATTCTTTTTCATTAATGACAGGTGGTGCCTTCCACTCACTCACCAGGGACTGCCGGAGACACAGCGAGACTACAGACTACTGATCGACAAGATACAAAACGAGGTCAGGATTTTAGATATTTTGTTCTTAATTCCTCAAAAAAAATTCGGCCAAAAAATTATATAACTCACATTCAAATTTTTTTTGTTCAGTTCATGTGGACTCCGTACGCTGCTACTCCGATTTGGAATTGTATTCCGCAGGACATCACGAACAGCTCTCACGTCTGGCTGCTGCTGGTACCACCCATCAACTACGAAATTGTCGAGTGGCATCCTACCGACCGGGTTCTACGACAATTTGGCTACGTCCAAGGGGTTCCGGAGCCGTCACCCAATTTGGACAAATTACATCAGTTGACGCGACAAGGGAAGACGGAAGTCCATTAGGGCCATCATCACGCTGACTGGGTCGGGTAATAGATGACAAGGTATGGCAGGTGGCCGCCCATCTGTGTACCCATTGTGAACCAGGACGTCACATTCGACTATATGCAGTGGTACTACCAAAATGGGAAGCCGCATATACTGACTCCGGAGGAGCGTTAGCGAGAAATTGCGCTGCCTCCCCAAAATCGCCCGACCGCGCAATGTTACGCCACCCAGCGCCAGCCGACGCAGTGCGGTACTAGAATAGGGCCTGAAAGCTAGAGACGTCGAACACACACTGCAGGGGTCTCTTCTTCTGGAACAGCGCGAGTAGCATATCAGTTCGGGGTAGGGCCTTCGACACCAGTGCCAGGACCGACATTCATGCACTCCGCTTCGTCATCGTTTCTGCAGATGGGTGGTCCTCAAACGTTTCAGCAGACAAGGTGATACATGTACCACAAGGCAATTCCAAGGAGAAGATGGACTTACTTTTCCACTTGGCCCAATAACCCGAGCCAAGTCTAAGCTAATCAAGGACAAGCTGAATTCAACCGTCCAAGTATTCGTGAGCAAATGATTGCAAGCTGCCATGAAGAAAGAAGAATTTCTTGAAGGAAGTCCACACTTAACATCCTTCAAGAATAATTGGGTCACAAAAACTCAACTTGCTACACCTTTGGAGATGGATATCCATGAGTCTTTAGATGTCCATTAATTAGCCCTTTTATTGTAATTAGACCCAATACTTGTTACTATAAAAGATTGGGTCAGTTTTTTTATTTTTAGCCCAAATTAGGATTTACAAGTGTTTTTAGGCCTAGTTAGCTTTTTAAAACAGCCCACACATGCCTCTTTGCCCAAGAACCAATTTCTTATCATCTAAACCAGCCCAAATACCCTTAAATTCGTCCAAATAAAGGCCCTATCAACTTTTACTTGATGCCCAATCAAAACAGCTCTTATCAGCCCATTACTTGATGCCCAAGCAAACCAGCCTTCATCAAGTTTACTTGCTGCCCAAGCAACCAACCCTTATCAGCTTGTCACTTGCCTTATCACCCTATCCCTTGCCACACAAGCACAAGGAATTTAAAGGCTGTTGTTTTATTATTATTTTTAATTAGATTAGGTTTTCCTTGTTTTAGTAAAAGTTAAATTACTTTGTCTATCCTTCACCTATAAAAGGATGAAGCCTCCATCATTGTAAGACAGATTTTCTTTGATTTATGAAATATTTAGTGAGTTTGTTTTTGCAAGTGTTGATTACTTGTGCCTTCAAAGTCTTCTTCAACATAAGTTCGACGAGTTCTTGTGATGGAGATCATCTTCACACTCTTGCTTGCCTAGATAATCGCGTCTAGAAGGGTGGGTTAGAGCCGCTTGAGGTTGCTTGCTTAGATAATTGAGTCTAAGAGGGTGCCGAGGACAAAACAATATCAACAATTCGCATGCCATCTTCATCTTCAACCTTCACTCCATCTTCCATAATACCATAAACAAAGCTGAAATTTTCATATTTGTTTTACTTATCTCTTTCTCAATCTTTTTTAATCTTCTTTTTTATATTCTTATTTCTTATCATATAATCCTTCATCTTATCTTTCTTTCTTTAAATTTCTAGCCTGGAATCTGAAAATTTCAAGAAAATCCCTTCTCTTTTCTCTTGAATTTTCAGATCTGCCCAAACTTCCTTGATTGAGTCTAGAGCTCCTAGTTCTTGAAAGAACTTGATTGAAGGCTTCCAAATCCAAGATTTCTATACTCTATCATTTGGTATTAGATTTGGGATGATTCTTGGCAAGAATTTTGGCGTTTTTGGGGAAAAAAACTCGAAAATTAGGGAAAATTCGTCAAAACCAAATGAGTGAATTTTGAGCTGAAAATTTCCAGATCATATCTACATCATTGGAGGAGTCAACACACAAAATTTCAGAATTTTTGGACTTCAGGAACACCTCGAACGAAGTGGATAAAGTTTCAGCAAAATCAGGGTTTTCCCCTACTTTAACCCTATTTTCATTATTGTTTTCTTCAATTTTCGTTATTTTCAGTTTATTTACCTTGTAAAAAGAAAAAAAAAAGAGAAAAAAAAAAGAAAAAATAAAGAAAAGTGAAGAAAAGTGAGAATGCTCATACCTAGCCACCAACCACCATCAAGAATCATCAAGATCATCATCATCAACCACCACAAGCATCACATTAAAGTGGATTCAACATTGGATTTCTTCCTTCAAGTTGTTTCTGGGTTTTGGGGTTATCATCTTTCTCTACTAATTTTTTTTCTACTCTTAGTTTCTTAAGTTCCTTTGTTTTGCTTTTTCTTTCTTCTATTACGCAATTTAACACATTCTCTTTTCTGGTGTGAGTAGGACTAAAAGTTGCATTACAATCCTTCTTTCTTGCAACTATATTCAATTAATGTCAAGCCTTTCATTGGACTCCTAGTACAATTAGGACTCATTGTTAGGATTAAACTCCGGTTGTAACTTTTTGACTTGTGGCAAGAAGGACTTTAAGGAGCACGAGATCAGTTTACTTGCCTCGCTAAAGATTTATTCCTTGGAGTGTTTAGTGAGATTTCTAGTTTTCTTTTGCTTTTCACCTTTTCAAATCTGAGTGTTTCAGGATGTCAGAAACAAGTAACGACAAAGAACCACATTAAATGACTCTTCAAGAAGTTTCAGATACTCTTAATAAACTTGAACGGACTGTAACCTCTTTGGCACCCAAGCTTGAGCACATCGATACAGTCATAACTGCAATCACTCAAACCATTAGGAGATTAGGAACCATTGCTATTGCAAGTGATACTGAAGAACCTAGGCGTCTAAATCTTGTTGCCATTCAGAATAGACGCCAAAACCCCCTGCATGGGCACAATCCTCGCATAGAGCCGAGACGAGCAACAAACACCTTAGCCAAACCAAAAATCATTGTATCACCTTTTCAAGGACGGTATGACCCTGATGCTTATTGTGACTGGGAAAATCGAGTTGATCTTATATTTGAGTATTATCAATGCCCCGAAGAGGATCAAATTCCACTGTTGACTCTCGAATTCACTGAATATGCATCCATTTGGTGGTCCCAATTGGTTCGCAATCGGCGTCTCAATAGAGAAGCCAAGATAACCTCATGGGGAGAACTTAAAGAAGTCATGCGATAACGATTCGTTCCCTCATTATATCGGCGAGAGATCAAACAAAAGTTACAAAGAATCCGACAAGGCTACAGGATGTTGATGAGTATATTAAAGAGATGGAATCATTGATGCAAAGAGCCGATATCCAAGAGGATGAAGAGGATACAATGACTAGGTTTGTTGTCGGACTCAATGACAACATTCTTGAGGTACTTGAACTCAAAACCTACTACACCCTTCAAGAGGCATTCCAATTCGCCATGACAATTGAAAAACGCATCAAAGATCGACAACGATATCAACAAAAGAATTATCAGTATGACAAAGGTATCACTCAACCTTTATCTCATTCTAATTCTTCTAAACCTTTGCTCGACTCAAGAAGACTAAAGCAGAAAATTGAAACATCCAAGTCACTGGACAAAACTAAGACAAAAACCCCCCATGTTGGCGGAAAACACACAAACACTCAAACAAACTCGAGAGATTGTATGCTTCGAGTGCAACAGTCATGGACACTATAAAAGAGACTGCCCGAATACAAGACTCTTTCTTATTCAAGAAGATGGGAGCTACTCATCCGAGTCAGAGGAGGAATTGAACGACAATGAATTCATCGTCGATGGTTACTCCAGTGATGAACTTGATCCTAAAAGCTTGGTGATTCAACGTTCACCTAATATCCAAGCAATTGACGATACGGAGATGCAAAGATCAAATACTTTCCACACAAAATGTTTGATCAAAGGCAAACTATATTCTGTCATCATTGATAGCCGAAGTTGTGCAAATGTGGTGAACAAATATCTAGTTGATGCTTTTGACCTACCTTGTCAATGCCATCCAAAGCCATATTATCTCCAACGGCTTCATGAAGGGTCAGAATTAAAGGTAAACAAACGTGCCTTAATCACTTTTACTATGGGTAAATATTGTGATGACATTTGGTGTGATGTTATCCCTATGCAAGCATCTCACTTACTTTTAGGACGACCATGGCAGTATGACCGTGATGTACCATGGTAAGTTAAATAAGTATTCCTTTGTATGCCATGGCAAAAAGTATACCTTGGCTCCACTCGTTCCAAAAGAGGTGTACAAAGATCAGATGCGAATGAAGAAGTTTTGCGAGAAGGTGGGAATAAAAAAAGATGAAAAATAAAAAAAAGAATGAAAAACAAAAGAGGCCAGTAATGATAAAAGCCAAATAAGAATAGGCCCAGGGGTAGTGAGTGATCCTAAATGTGAGAAAAAAAGAGTGTCAAAATATTTAGGTGAGAAAAAAAGAAGTGAGGCAAGCCCCCTTCCTTAAACAGCCTTGCATCCTCATCCGCTTTAGGGAACAATTTTTTTCTATCACTAACAATAACAAAAATTTGCCTAGTCTGTTTGTTTCTCTTTTGTAGGACTTCAATGATGTTTTAGGTGATCCACCTAACGGTTTACCACCCTTAAGAGGAATTGAACATCAAATTGACCTAATTCCGGGTTCTTCTATTCCAAATAGACCAGCATATAGATGTAATCCCGACGAAACCAATGAGTTAGAAAAGCAAGTGGAAGAACTACTCAACAAAGGCTACATTCGTGAGAGTTTAAGCCCTTGTGTCGTTCCATTACTTTTGGTGCCAAAGAAAGATGGTTCATATAGAATGTGTGTCGATTATCGACCGATCAACCGAATAACAATCAAGTATAGGCATCCTATTCCACGATTAGATGACATGCTTGATGAACTCTACGGTGCATGCATCTTCACCAAGACTGATTTGAAGAGTGGTTATCATCAAATTCGAATGAAAGAAGGATATGAATGGAAAACCGCTTTCAAGACCAAGTTCGGTTTATATGAATGGACAGTTATGCTATTTGGTTTGACCAATGCCCCTATCACATTCATGAGATTGATGAACCATGTCCTTTGGGAGTTTAGAGGTAAGTTTGTTGTTGTTTATTTCGATGGTATTCTTATATACTCTTCTTCTTTTGATTTACATATCTTTCATGTGAGATCGGTCTTCGAAGTTCTCTGAAGAGCACAATTATATGCTAACATGAAAAAGTGCGTGTTTTGTAGTGAAAGTCTTAGTTTTCTAGGCTTTATAGTAAGTGCACAGGGTATCCATGTTAACAATGAAAAAGTCAAAGCAATTCAAGAATGGCCCACGCCATCATCCATAACCGAGGTGAGATCTTTCCATGGCCTAGCAAGCTTCTACCTTCGCTTTGTCAAGGATTTCTCTACATTGCCGCACCATTGACAGATATCATCAAAAAAACGGTAGGTTTTCATTGGGGTGAGGCACAAGAACAAGCCTTCCAAACACTAAAAGATAAACTTTGTACTGCCCCAATTCTTCGTCTTCCCGATTTTTCTAAAACTTTTGAGTTAGAATGTGATGCCTCCGATATAGGCATAGGCGCAGTTCTTTTACAGGAAAAACAATCATTCGCTTACTTTAGCGAGAAGTTAAAAGGAGCACATTTGAACTACTCAACTTATGATAAAGAGCTCCTTGCATTAGTTCGTGCACTTGAAGTTTGGAAACACTACCTTCTTCCAAAGGAGTTCATCATACACACCGACCATGAATCATTGAAGTGGCTAAACGGCCAAGGTAATTTGAGCAAGAGACATGCTCGGTAGGTGGAGTTTATTGAAACATTCCCTTATGTTATCAAGTACAAAACAGGTAAGGATAATGTAGTAGCAGATGCACTATCTAGAAGGTATTCCCTAATTACTCAAATGCATGCTACTATATTGGGATTCGAACATATAAAGAAATTGTATCCTAATGATCCAGATTTCAAGGAAATTTATACTCATTGTTTAAAATGTGATTTTAACAAGTTTTATCTTGTAGATGGGTTTCTTTTCTGAATAAACAGGTTGTGTATACCACAAGGCTCCATTAGAGAATTGCTAGTCCATGAATCACACTCCGGAGGCTTAATGGGGCACTTTGGCATCTCCAAAATGTTAGAAATGGTAATAGAGCATTTTTTTGGCCACATATGAGGAAAACCGTGGAAAAGGTATGCGCATCTTGCATCATATGTAAACAAGCAAAATCCAAGGTAAGTCCTAACGGTTTATATACATCCTTTCCTATCCCTTCTTTCCCTTGGGTCGATTTATCTATAGACTTTATTCTTGGATTACCTAGTACCAAAAAGGGTCGAGATAATATTTTTGTTATGGTCGACAGGTTTTCAAAGATGGCTCACTTCATACCATACCATAAAATGGATGATGCAACACATGTAGCCGATCTCTTCTTTAGAGAAGTAGTACGACTTCATGGAATTCCACGCACCATCGTTTCTGATAGAGATGTAAAGTTCATAAGCCATTTTTGGAAGGTTTTGTGTGGAAAGATAGGTACCAAACTTCTTTATTCTACTACTTGTCACCCACAGATGGATGGACAAACTGAGGTAATAAATCGGATCTTAGGTGCATTACTCAGAACCGTTGTCGGTAAGAACACAAAAACTTGGGAAGAATATCTACCTTTTGTAGAGTTTGCCTACAACCGTTCTATTCATTCATCCATCGGCTATTCTCCATTTGAAGTAGTCTATGGTTTTAACCCCTTAACTACATTAGACCTTGCTCCTTTACCTATTGATAATATTAGCGGCTTAGATGGCGAAAAGAAAGCGGGGTTAGTTAAATTCATTCACACTAAGGCAAATCAAAGAATGGAGAAAACATATGAAAATGTTGCTGCCAAAGTCAACAAAGGTCGACGCCAAGTTTTCTTTGAACTAGGAGATTGGGTTTGGTTGCACATGCGTAAAGAATGATTTCTGAACCATAGGAAATCCAAATTGGATCCACGAGGAGATAGACCATTCCAAGTCCTTGAAATGATCAACAACAATGCATACCAAATTGATCTACTAGGTGAGTATAATGTGAGTACAACTTTTAATGCTTCTGATCTTTTTCCCTTTAATGTTTCAGATTCGTGGACGAATCCTTTTGAGGAGCGAGGGGATGATACATGTACCACAAGGCAATTCCAAGGACAAGATGGACTTACTTTTTCACTTGGCCCAATAACCCGAGCCAAGTCTAAGCTAATCAAGGACAAGCTGAATTCGACCGTCCAAGTATTCATGAGCAAATGATTACAAGCTGCCATGAAGAAAGAAGAATTTCTTGAAGGAAGTCCACACTTAACATCCTTCAAGAATAATTGGGTCACAAAAACTCAACTTGCTGCACATTTGGAGATGGATATTCATGAGCCTCTAGATGTCCATTAATTAGCCTTTTTTTATTGTAATTAGACCCAATACTTGTTACTATAAAAGATTGGGTCAGATTTTTATTTTTAGCCCAAATTAGGATTTACAAGTGTTTTTATGCCTAGTTAGCTTTTAAAATAGCCCACACATGCCTCCTTGCCCAAGAACCAATTTCTTATCATCTAAACCAGCCCAAATACCCTTAAATTCGTCCAAATAAAGGCCCTGTCAACTTTTACTTGCTGCCCAATCAAAACAGCTCTTATCAGCCCATCACTTGATGCCCAAGCAAACCAGCCTTTATCAAGTTTACTTGCTGCCCAAGCAACCAGCCCTTATCAGCTTATCACTTGCTTATCACCCTATCCCTTGCCACACAAACACAAGGAATTTAAAGGTTGTTATTTTATTATTATTTTTAATTAGATTAGGTTTTCCTTGTTTTAGTAGAAGTTAAATTACTTTGTCTATCCTTCACCTATAAAAGGATGAAGCCTCCATCATTGTAAGACAGATTTTCTTTGATTTATGAAATATTTAGTGAGTTTGTTTTTGCAAGTGTCGAATACTTGTGCCTTCGAAGTATTTTTCAACATAAGTTCGACGAGTTCTTGTGAGGGAGATCATCTTCACACTCTTGCTTGCCTAGATAATTGCGTCTATGAGAGTGGGTTAGAGCCGCTTGAGGTTGCTTGCTTAGATAATTGAGTCTAAGAGGGTGCCGAGGACAAAACAACATCAACAATTTGCAAGCCATCTTCAACCTTCACCCCATCTTCTATAATTCCATAAACAAAGCTAGAATTTTTAGATTTGTTTTACTTATCTTTTTCTCAATCTTTTTAATATTTTTTTATATTCTTATTTCTTATCATATAATCCTTCATCTTATCTTTCTTTCTTTAAATTTCTAGCCTTGAATCTAAAAATTTCAAGAAAATCTCTTCTCTTTTCTCTTGAATTTTCAGATCTGCCCAAACTTCTTTGGTTGAGTCTAGAGCTCCTAGTTCTTACAACAACTTGATTGAAGGCTTCCAAATCCAAGATTGCGCTACTCTATTATGGGGCCTTCACCAAAGCTTTTCATGACGGACGTCTTTCGTCCATTTATGCCGGTGCCTCCACTATATTACCCGACACCGCCTTTTGCATATGTTCTTCCAGTGTTTGATGTTCCACCATTGGCAACACAGTTCGACTACAACATTGTCGAGCAGATGCCGCCGTAGAGTTTATTCTACACAGGCCTTGGTGTCAGCGGTGCTCCACGTTTCGAGAACGATTATGGCGCCGATGATGACGACGACGATGACGACAACAATGGAGCACATGCCGATCGAAGGAATTCGCCACGAGAACGTCGTGCACCCAGCTGCGGAATGGGTGGACATAGGCGTCATTAGGACGAGGGGATGTTTATTTATCAACTTTAGTTATTATTTTATAATAATAAAAACTTTATTTTGCCTTATTTTTTACATAGTTTTAGATTTTATATTTATTTTGCCTTATAGTTTTAGATTTATTATTTTATAACCTGATACATAAACGGGAAAAGATTATCACGCCTTTTTAACTTTTTGGTCATTCACAAAAATAAGCTATGGTACCGTTTTCAATACGAATTTTACCCGGTTTACAACGCACCGAACTTGCCCATATTGGTGTTGAATGCAAGACAAGTTCCAGTACTACGCGCCTAAACTCGCCGTTAACTGAAATTATACGATTAATAGCCCCGAAATATCGCTCGAACATGCCTATGAATGCCTGTTCTGCTACCCCGATTTACAAAGAACTCGCTTTCAGCTGAAAGCGAGTTCCATTAAACGGCCTGCAATAAATTCAGCCAACTCTTCAAATTCTCGGGGACCTCGTGTTATGCAGAAAGCGAGGTCCTGTTAAGTTCGTTATTCTGAAAAGCGATGCCACATAATAAGAACTCGCTCTTCACTGAAAGCGACATCGGAACTCGCTTTCGATAGAACGCGAGTTCTTCATACGTGGCAAATTTGGAGGTCATTTTTCTAAATAATGCTCTAAGGGGGTCATTTCTTTAATTAATTATTTATAATGGGTTTTTAGTTAAAATTGCCGATTGTTAGAGGTAAGAGTGAGCTGATCATGAGTTGAGTAATGTTCAATTAGTGCTCATTAAAAAATTTTGTTGCTCGACTTAACTCGTTGTTTGTTAAGCTCACTATTTTTACCTTGTTTTTTAATATAGGTAAAATCTAATAATACTGTTAGAGTTTAATATAAACATAAAAATTCAGAAAAAATGTGAGGTCTGAGGAGATAAATAAACAAACCTGCCATGATCGAATTAGAGATGAAGTTGATATTTGAGTGTGAATATCTTTTTATTTTTTCAATAATCTTCGGTGAACAACAAAAGAGATAATACCTTAAGAATTTCGAGGTTTAACTTTCAATCGCATCTTTTTATTTGGGAAATAGGAAGTGGGAAGTGAAGATTTTTCGCTTTTCTACTTTATAAAGTGATAATAAAAGAAAGAAAGACTTTAATAAAAAAGAGAAATACTCATTATTATAATTAATTTCTTGATAATACAAATTATTATTTTTTAATTATTAGAAAATACAAAATATTTTAGAAATTTGAAACTAAATTCTTTTAAAGTAACCACAAAAATTATAATAAGACTTTTTAAAAAATAACGAGCTACTCAATAACTTATCGAGTTGAGTTTGGCCTTACTAGACTTGACTTGTTAAGATCTCAAGTCAAGCTCGATTTTGAGTCGAGTCAACTCGAGTCAAGCGTTAACCGAGTTTTAACCGAGTCGAGTTCGAGTTATTTGCAAGCTGCTCAACTCAATAAGCATCCCTAGTTAGGGGTGAGCAGATTTTGAATATACTTGAAAAAAATCAAAATTTTTACTGGACTTAACTCAACTCGCAATTTCTTAAATTCGAATAGAAAAATTCAAATAATATTTGAATTATAAATGAGAATTCGAATAACTCAAAATTTTTAGTAATTAGTTGATCGATTTTTAAGCTCGAGTCGAGTCCGAAACTTCGCCTAATATATGTATATTACATATGAAAAAAATGAAGATATATATGTCGTATATGAGTATAAAAATTCGTTTATATTAGAAACAATTAGTACCATAACATTATAGATATTTACAATGAAATTTTAACAAAAACTCAAACAACTCGACTCGACTCGTATTTTATAATCTCGACTTGAATATATTTTAAATAAAATTTAAAATATGACTCGTAAATTTAACTAACTCAAATTTTTTGACTCGATTCAACTCGATCAGATGCTCATTGTTCCCAGGCGAAACACTTCCTTACGAGCGAAGGGTGCAACGATGCTATGTTGTTTTTATAAATTAAATTTGAAATAAAATTTAAATAAAATTTTATAATCTCGACTTTAATATATTTTAAATAAAATTTGAAATATGACTCGTAAATTCAACTAACACAAATTTTTTGACTCGATTCAACTCGATCAAATGCTCATTGTTCCCAGGCGAAACACTTCCTTACGAGCGAAGGATACAACGATGTTATGTTGTTTTTATAAATTAAATCAAATTTATTCATAAAATCTTATGAAAATTACAGGAGTAATATATATATATAATTATGAACAACAATTGAGCTAATGTGATGAGATATTAGTCAATTAAGAAATTAAATAACAATGATTATGCTAATATTTATATTGATCAATATTCAATACACGGGCAGTGAAAACTAAAAGTTTTCACAAGCGTCTTAGGTTTTATTTTTTGTTGCGTTTTGCAACCTAAAATTTGTTGCAGCCGTGATTTTCTTGCCAAACATCTCCAGATTTGGCTTGAACTGACGTTTATTCACCTAAATTTAACGCCTAAACGCTCGTTTTTCCACAGCTGATTTTTTTAGCTTATGCCCAAATCGGCGTTGCCGACCAACGGGCTTCCACTCCTTCAATGGCAAACGGAGCCTTAGTTTTAGGGTTTAGAGATTTAGTTTAGGGTGTATGGTTTAGGTGTATGGGCTTATAATTTAGGGATAGTGGTTAGAATTTATGGTTTAGGGTTATGTTTCAGGGTTTAGAGGTTGGGTTTAGTTATTAGAGTAATATGGTGAGGATTTAGGTTTTAACTTATAAATCTTAAATTATAACCCTAAACCATAAATTCTAACCACTATCCCTAAATTGTAAACCTCTAAACTCTACACTTTATACTAAAATTTCTAAACCCTAAAACTAAGACGCTTGTAAAAACTAAAAGTTTCAACCGCCAGTGTATGTAACAATTACTCTATATATATGGTTAAGATATACTTACATGGAATGTAAAACTCATAGTTTTACATGTTTTTTAAATCGTTAGATGGAGGAAATGGATTGATGAGATTAACTCCTTACTTTTTTTTTGAAGTTATAATCTTCACATAACTCATTGTTGATCTCAGCCATCCAATTACCCATCTAACGATCCAAAAACGTGTAAAAGTTAAAAAAAACTTTTACATTGTGTAACTGGATCTTATATATATTCAGTTATACTATGTAAAACTCAACTAATTTTACACTAATCCATGACCATTTGATGAGTAAAATGGATATATGAGATTAGAAATAGGACATGTGAAGATTATCACTTGAAAAAATGTATGGAGTTAATTTCATCCATCTATTCTACACATCTAATGACCATGAATTAATGTAAAACTAGTTGAGTTTTATATAGTGTAAATAGATCTTAACCCTATATATATAATTAAATATATATTATGATGTTTTATGAAATTATGGAGCTTTTGATAAATATATCGGATAGGTATTATTTAAACTTTTTAAAATATAAGTATTATTTAAACTTGAATTCAATCTGATCTAAAAAAATTAATAAAATATTATAGCTCAAAGCTTGACTTAAAAAAAAAAAATCTGCCTTTACAAGATCAGAATTCAGAACGGGTCAAACCCATTACCCGGCTTTAATTATTTTGTCATGGCTATGTGATATTTTCGAATGTTCACATTTTGTAGACAGATTCTGTTGGGAGATTTGGGATAAAAGCCAAGAGACTCAATAAATTTATAAAATTATATTATGGCCTTATTTGGCAAAATAACAAATAACGGATAGCAGATTACATTAATTGATAGTTGATTGTATTAATTGATTTGACTAGCCGATTGTATAAAAGTGTTTGATAAAATTAACTGATAGCTGATAACTGTTTGACTATTTAAACAAACAAAATGACATATAAGGACATGATTATATTCAATACTTGTTTGAATAGTTTATTAGTTATTAATATTTTGTATCTATTAATATTAGTTAGCTTATGAAAAATAATTTTTAATATAACATTATTAAATATATCTAAAAGATCTATATATTAATTTATTATTTATATAATTATTTTTAATATACTTTTATTATTTATTAAATTTAAATATAAATATGTGGGAATAAAAAAAGTATAATTTTCAAATGTCGCAATGTAAAAATGTGATGATGAATAATTAAAATAGAGAAGGTTAAATTTAGATTATTTGGAGATTTTTTTATAATTGTTAAGGGTATAAGGGTCTTTATAGCTCATATTAGCATTTAAAAAAATTAGAGGTTTCACCCCAATTCGCTATTCATCAAACATCTAAATTGGCGGATTTGACCTGTCAAACCTTTATAACTCTTATGTCAAGAATTAGAGGGTCTTTATAGCTCCTATTAGCAGTTTTTTTTTTAAAAAATAGAGGTTTCACCTTAATTCACTATTCACCAAACATCTAAATTAGCGGATTTGGCCTGTCAAACCTCTAATTTTAGCTCAAACTGTTATTTACCAAACATGGCTTATGTAATCAAAATAAAGTGATAAAAGATGGTGATTATTTTGCCAAAAATGATAGTTTGGTGACTAAAACAGGAAAGTGAAAATAATTTAGTGATCAATGTTGTTGTTTACCCTCAAAGATGATAAATTATATCATAGGCTTATCTCACCACGTCATCCATGATCTCAACCAATAAAAATTATCCATTTAATAAACTTTTTTATGTCATATTTTTTACCAAGTGAATCTCCACTTATATTTACTATAAACCAAATTTTAAAAACAGTTTTACCATGTGAATCTTTATTTGGTAAAAATATGACATAAAAAATTAATAAAATGGATGATTTCTATTAGTCGAGACCATAAATGACGTAACGAAACTGACCTATGATATATTTCTTCTAAAAGATAGTGTTGTTCTTTTTTAGGTGGTTTTGGTTTGACTAGGTAGTTTGTAATTATGTGTGAATTTGTTCAAATTTTAAAATTAAATGATAAAAAGGAACATTAGGCATTTTTATAAAATAATGCAATTATTTTATAATTTGAACAAATTATTTGTGCTATCGAAATTCCCTTATGAAATTTAAAATTAATCAAGAAATTAAATCGAGGGTTTTGAAACTTTTCTCTCTACAGCCGCCATCTTCCTTTTTCATTCTTGTTTATTTTTATGGCCAGCCGTGACATTAGTTATAGTGTTGGTTGTTGACTATCGGTCACCCTCTTTTATTTACTTATTTTGTTTTTTTTGTTTTTAGTTTTATTTCAATAAATCTGTTTTTTTGCATGTTTTTCTGCTTTTAAGCACGTTATTATGTCTTTTGGTAAAAAATTTTTTTGTTTTACTTTTCTATCAGGGTTGAATTTGTCGCCGTCACACCTAATCAAGATGGCGATACTTTGGTTATCCTGATGATCTCCTTGCTTTGGACCATCGATTTGGATTTTGATGCAAGTTTACTCACCACTATTGTTCGCGATCGAGTTTTGGTAATAAACGTGTTGTCAACGCACCTCAATTATGCAATATCCATTTTTTAATGTTGTTGTTGATGTTTTTACCTTTATCGTCGAGCTTTGATGATATTTTGTATCTAATTTGTTTCGGGTCTTTGAATTAAATTTTTTTACATTTTTCTTTTATGGTCCCTTTTGATCTAGAAGCGTTAGTTTTGTTTTAGGGATTTGTCTGGATCAAATTGTAAACTTTCTTCTTGATTTTTTTAATAAATAAAACTGACTCATTCTTAAAAAAAATTCTCTTATGAAATTTCTTATAAATTTCAAAATCACTCATTACTTTTACCTAAACAAATAAGTACATTTTTTAAATTAAAAAAAAAACCTTGATAACGACGAATCTCCTGAAAATCTTTATCAAAATACACATTAAAACATGTTTAATCGTTATTCTTTTTTAACAAAATTAAATTTTAAAAACCATAACAACTGAAAATAATTAAATGCAGGCCATGTGGTGGGGTGATTACTCACCTTATCTATTAACCATGAGGTCATGAGTTCGATATTTACTAATGGAAATGAAATACATTTCATAGTCAGCCGTTTACCTCTTAGTAAGAGCACCCACGACGAGAGAATTAGTCACTGCTATCGATAATGGATACCTTGGCTTTAACAGAAAAAATTAAATGCAAAATTATCACATTTATGTTACTTAGATAAAAATAATGACATTAAACATATAATTAAACTCGAATATGGAAAACGAATAAACATGATAAATTTGGACATGTAACTTAATTATATCAATGAAAATCAAACTAAATAATTCGATGCAATCAATTATTATTTTTCACTGATATTAAGTTAAGCTGTTTTTTATAATATTAAAGTTTTGAAAATAAAAAAAAACAAAAAAACAAAAATTCAATAATTTAATAAACATGTTAGGATGGGATTATAAATTTAAACTAAACAAATTCCAATAATTAAAATGTAATTTGCTCTAATTAGTAATTAATTATCGCTCACTGCCTCCAAATCCCACACCAAGAAAAAGATAAACGTGCACTTCCCAATCACAACACGTGCTAAACACCTCAGGTTAGTGAGTTTCTAAATTGTATAATCTTAGCTGTAAAAGCCGATTGGCATAAAGAAAATCCGACACCTGGAGCTGGGATTGGAGATTAGACCTTTGTTTCTCGACCCCAATGTGGGATCTCTGGAACTTCACAGCTGGCACTCTATCATATGCGCGTCCGTGTTCGAATCGCACTCATCCGCCCCCACGCCCTTTCCTCACAAAACTATATATATTTTCCTCTCACTGTCTTTGCTACTTCAAAGTTTCCAAATCCAAAAATCCACAACTTTTCTAAAAGAAGATTCAACTTCCAAATCCAAACAGAACCCAGATTCCATAATCTCTTTACAAGTTGAAAGAAAAAGACTTCACTGTTCCTTTTGCTGCTTCAAATCCGTACCAAAAGTCGGCCATATTTGTCTTCATAAAACTTGACCAACACCCAGAACTTTAATGGATATTTCGAGCCAAATCTCTGAAACCTCCAAGCCTTATTCCATGGGGGTTGAAAGGATTGAGCTGTCTTCATCGTCTGAAGCGGGCATTGGGCGCCGGGCTGTTCACTCCGATGAGGAAGTTCTTTTACTAGCAACCAACAGGCCTAAGAAGCGTGCAGGGAGGAGAGTATTCAAGGAAACCCGCCATCCGGTTTTCAGAGGGGTCCGAAAAAGGAACAAAGATAAGTGGGTGTGTGAATTGCGGGAGCCAAATACAACGACTCGAATCTGGCTCGGAACTTATTCGACCCCAGAAATGGCTGCTCGCGCACATGATGTAGCTGCATTAGCATTCAGAGGCAGGGCTGCCTGTCTTAATTTCGCTGACTCTGTTTGGAGGTTACCCGTGCCGGCTTCGAACGATGCCGCCGATATCCGGAGAGCGGCAGCTGAGGCGGCTGAAGCATTTAGGCCTCAGGAATTCCATGAACTTTCGGGTAGCTACGCCAGGCAGGGAAGTCTCAAAGCTTCGGACAGTGAAGTTTCCAGCAGTGATGTTAACAAAAAGAAAATGGCAGCTGAGAGTGAGTTTTCAACAGAGAAAGTTCAGTTCGTGGATGAGGAAGAAATGTTCGACATGCCGAAGCTGCTCGATAGCATGGCGGAAGGGCTTCTACTTTCTCCGCCGAGGAATCACGATGAAGCCGACAGTGACTTCGATGTGTCTTTATGGAGTTATTCAATCTGATCGCCTTGTTGGGACTAAAATCTAAATGTACAGAGTAGTGCAAGTGTTTGTGTAATAGTATGTTGTTTTCGTAAGGTTTTATATATGGTATTGACGTATTGTAAACAACGGTATGTTGAATTTAAAGGAGTCAAGGGCATGTAAGATGTAAGACTTGTACAAGTACAAGTTTTCCCCTCTGTTTCCAATAATTCATCAAGAGACAAAATTTTTATTAAAGCTCCGCAAAGCACAAGTTAACTCGAGTAAGTTCAAGATGAATCGAGAGCAGTGTTAGAGGTACGACATACCTTTAAAAAATTTAAATTTATATAATTTAAATTTTTATATGTTTTTTTTATTGATGATCAGGTCTAATTTTATATCCTTAAAATGTTATAATTTTGATTTTTTTTTTAGAACAACCCAACATGTTTGCACTTTGCATATGTGGGATGGACTCGCATCAGAATGAGTAAAGCCACACGGAACCGGTCTCCTCTTTCGGCCTTTTTTTGCTTAATAAGCTGTGACGTATTTGATAGTTTTGTCCGAATTGGAACTGGAAGCGCGTGGCAAATGTAAATGGTGTCACATCACAATTCACTTACATTGCTTAATGCTTACTATATTATATCCTCTTGTTCTTATCAAGTCAAAAGAAACCTTTTTTGTAAATAAAAAATTTGAACTTTTTTCTAATAAGGATAATTACGTAAATAGACTGAATTAATAAAATTGATTTAATGAGTAAAGGTCAACATGTTTTTTTAAATATCGACTCACAAAAGATTAACCTCGTTTTGGACACAATCTGAACCCCGCTAGAATATTAAGAGAAAATTTTTATATTAAAATAGTAAAGGGCCGGAAGGATCCGCACATGAAATTATCCTGTCGGTTGCTATATCAAGTAAGTGGGCACTAAGCAAAAGCAGGGGAAGCCATACGTCTGCGTTTTGTACATACAAACTCCACCATGTTTGTTAGGATGCCCAGTTGACCTTGTTCTTTTATATAAGAGAGTGCGGCAACTCGCCCATTTCATTACGATGGCCGTACATTAAAGCTTATACATATTTTCTTTAATATGAAAAGAAATATACTATTAAGCTGAATTCAACGAGTGAATCTAATAAAAATTAATGTTCATTTTAAAATTTTAAAAAGTTAAATTTGAATATTTGTGGGTGTAAAGTATATGTTATTAAAGAGTTGAAAAATATAAACAATACTAACATGTATTTACATTAATATATTAAAGAAGTAGTGGAACTGTCCTAATGGAGTTCCTCAACAACGCCAGCGGGGGATCCATGTAACGCATGTACCCAAAAGATAGCGTCCATGCCAGTTTATCCACTACTGCATTACCCTTTCGATTAATAAGGCTGAACTTCACCGTCTAGTCCCGAGCAACCATCTCAACAAGGTGCGACAACAGTGACGAAACACTATCCCTTAGACTATGTTTCACCAATAGATCATAGGCGTTCTTACTGTCTGTTTCCACGATAACTCAAGTTGTACTCAAATTCTATGCCATAGCCAATCCTCCATAAATACCCTATAATTGACTTTTCAACACCGATGAAGTTCCAATGACTTTCGAGAATTCAAAACACCATTTAACATTGGCATCCCGCCCTACACCCTCACAAGTAGTCATACTTGTGTTGGAATTCCGAGCTCCGTCTGCATTAATCTTCACCCTGGGGAGGCTTTGTCCACACTATAGCAGCCTGAGCTAACGCTTGTACTCTGCCTCTAGCCATTCGCACACTAGCAAGACCTCACATTGCTGATCTTTCAACCGAGTGTTGCACTACAGCAAGCATTTGAATTTTAATAGCTCTAGAGAAAATAGTTGTTTATTACACCTCAGGCACATCGTCCATATAAGAGACCCAAGCATGAGCAAAGAGGATTGGTTTATACTCTGCCTCTTTAATTTTTTACAAAATAACTTGAAAATTGCCATAAATAATAAGAAAATTTTACGACATGATGTTGTCGTCGCCATATTCCATATGTCACTTAGTCATCTCTGCCTTGTTACGGGTTAGCACCTCCGAAAGAAACGGAGGACTTCATTTAGTGACTCCTTGATCACCCTCTAAACGATCAAAATAAGATAAAGTTTGAAGATAAGTTTTGTACTCTATTAATTTCTCAGTCCCTTTAGTCGGGTGGGCGTCGGCCGGTCTTTCGACCAAATTCCCTTAAAAACCGTACGAGCGTGTTATTCGTCAGGAAGTAGTGAAAGAATCGTCTTTTGAAATCTCATTGTTGAAGGCGTAGAAAAGGCTGAAAAAGGATAGGAGAATTTTCTATAGCCATATCATTAATAAAGAATTGTGTAATTAATTGGACTAACAACCCTCTGTCCGGCAGGCAATTTTCGTGCTACTATAGTTTCTGTAGTCCCTGCTATGCCAGCAATAGGGAATCTTTAGAAAACCGAAACGTTCGACCAGCATCACTAACGATGAGCACCGCTGAGTATTATTAAATTAATTAATAAAGATTAAAAATTTCAAGGACTAAACATATAACTATAAATTATTTAAACATATAATTATAAATTATTTAAAATAAAATATTAATTAAATTATTTTCTATGTATATAATTTTTTAATCTTTTCTTAAAAAATAATTCGATCAAATACCAACCACTAAACTCGAAACCCTAAACGCTAAACACAAAACTTAAAACCCAAAACCTTGGGTACTAAACCTAAAACCCTAAAGCCTAAACTCAAGATTAGAATTTAAGGTTTAGGATTTATAATTTGGGGTTTCTAGTTTCGAGTTTCGGGTTTTTATTTTTAAATTGACTAAGGTTGATATTTGATCCAATTATTTAAAAAAAATTAAAAGCATTACATATATTGAAAATAATTTAATTAATATTTTATTTTAAATAATTTATAATTATAAGTTTAAATAATTTATAGTTATATGTTGAGTCATTTAGATTTTTAGTCTTTATAAATTAATTTAATAGTGCTCAGCGGTGCTCGTCGAGTGTGGTAGACTCATCCCTAAATAATATTATTCTCGAGCATAAGGTAAGTGCAAAAGTTTTTTTTATAATCAACCATATCTAATTAATTGATTAACTAATTTGAAATAAATACTGCATAGATTATATACGAGGGATAACTCCCCTAATTCAATATGTTTCACAACGCCAAAATTAAAACTATTAACTTTACTTAAGATGTCTAATGCTTCATCATATTAGACCAATTGATTATTAATGACAAATACATAAATTGGGTGCAGTGTATGTTGTTGAGAATATTTTTAGAAGTTCATGGTTCAATAGATTAAAGAAATTAATCACTATTCAAATAATGATATATCATATTTAGTATTGATACATGTTATTAACAGTAGAGTTCACAGACAGTCCAAAAATAGAATAACACTAATATTTCAAAGATTATTATAAAATATTTTAAAATTTAACGACTAATTTAAAATAAAATTCATAGTTTAGAAATTTTACGTGTAATTAATAATTATAAAATATTAACATATCGTATTATTTTTATATTTTGTTGATATTCATTCATATAGCATGCGAAACAAAATCCATGTAAGGCATTCGTTCTCTCTCCCGCCAATTTACGAAGCTAAGATTTTCTAATGTTCGGCCTAATATGATTGTAACTACATTTAATTTTCTTTTATTTGTTCATTAATTACTTAAATTAAATCGTCAAAATCCACATTATTTGATAATTAAAACATCGAATTTTCGGAATTTAAAAAAGGAAAACGCCTCTCTAAATTTGTTATCCACCTCTCCTTCGTCTCTCCTCTGTGGATCTATATTTCTATTTCAATCTTCCAAATATTGAAATTAAGCCATTTTTTCTCTCTTTCTTAAGCCGCGCTTTCCCTTTTCTGTTTGTTGTTGTTCGTTCATGGTAGAGCGGTTCTGATTTGTTTTCTCAGGTAATGCATTTCTCTCTTATTATTTATTATTTTCCCCCCTTTTTTTGTTCCTACCTCTGTTTGCTAAGAAAACAGTCAAGGAGATTTATTCTTCCATTTCTTTCAGATTCGAATCCTCCTTACAACGCGATTTCGATTTTGTATAAGTTTTCTTTTAGATTTTTCGGTTATAAATCATAAATCATATGAATTCTCTAAATTTGCAACCTTTGATTTTTTTTTTCCTTTTTGAATTCTAATTTCAGTATATCATTAGAAGAGTTATTTTGTTAATTATTGCGTTTATACATAACTGTTAGAACTAGAAAACTGGCGTTTTAACCAATTGATTATAAAGTTGCCTTTAGGTAGTTGATTCACCATTTTTTCTTCAGTAAGCAATAAGTAAGAACAGGAAACACATGATTTCACTGGCCAATTCAATTAGTGTAGCTTTTCCACGTGTTTGATACATTGATAGTTCAATTACATTTTGTTCAATGATATGTAAACGCAATTTTTATCCGTCTAGCGTCTGATTTCGAACTCTTTTTTTTCTCCTGTTCTCTACTTTTTAATGCAAAGGTTGCATATTTTTTATAAATTTTCTTGCAGCTTTCTTTTAATATTTATTTTATTTATTTGCAGTGAGATATGGCTGTGTTTGATTATACACTGTATCAAGAATGGAAGAAAGTTGTTTATTCATTAACATATGACATGTTTATATACAGTGAATAGCTTGTTGATGAAGCTGTAAAACAGCTCTAACTGATTCTAACTAACTAGGTAACACCAGCTGGTGTTTAACTGTCATCAAACTAAATACTCAACATGAAGGTCTATGGAACTCATGTGTAGACTAACAGGTTGCCTTTGGGAAGAGGTTGAAGGAAAGACAAATTCAGGAATGGCAAGAGTATGTTGATATATTCTCATTTCTGTGTGTATTGCTCTTTAACCATTTCCTATGTATTTTGTGTTATATATACTTTTCTGCTGCATCAATACTATGCTTTTTTCTTCTTGTGCAACATGCTGCTAATTGCAGTTCAATATATCTTATTATGAAATTTTTCAATAAATATAATGTTAAAATTATTGTTGCCTTCTTTAATAGTATATGGTGCTTGATTTGCTACTATCAATCTTATGTGAGCAAAAAGAGTTTATATTATATTTTTATGTCTATATAATTTAGCAACATTTTTATTGTCTTTAGATAAGATTAATTGCAAAAATCATCTTTCCTAATTCAGAACAAACCATAGATACATGATGTGTGTGTGTTGTGTGTGTTAGATAGAGAGAGAGAGAGAGAGAGAGAGAGAGAGAGAGAGAGGGAGGGAGGGAGCGAGGGAGGTTGTGCATGTTGACAAACATGAATGTTATTAGCGGTGAGGCAAAGATCATATGATGTGGTCATATTTCATTTCTCTTGCAGATATTACATAAACTACAAGTTGATGAAGAAGAAAGTCAAACAGTATGCTCATCAAATTGAAGTCGGGACACTAGATCGTCCCCAGGTTCTCAAAAATTTCTCAAGAATGCTGGATAATCAAGTAAGTTGAAAACTAAAGTTCAGAGTATATGCATGTGCTTATTTATGTAAAACTGAGACCAAAAGCTTGAATAGCAGAGACTCCATTATGAACATACTGATATTATGCTTTTCTTCCTTTTGCAATATATATACTTTCTCCTTTCACAAAATTTAGATTTTCTTTAGCGTCTCTTTCCCCCCTTTTTTATTCAATATTTATGAATTGTTAAGGAGAAAAGAGTATGTTTGAAAGTATTGGAGGGTAGGATATAGGTGTATTTATGGGAATTTCTGTAATTTATCCTTTATTTTGCCTGTCATTTTCTGCCTGTTTGATGTATGATGTATCACAGCTTAAAGTCTGTTTTAGCTGGTAAAGTTTTAGTTAAAAACTCCATGCGAGCAATGTGATGTGTCATGACCCAGTCCCGGGGGAATTAGAATTCCTTTGTATAGATTACATCTAAAGAGAAATTTTGCAACCAATCATAAAAGTAATGTTAGTTCCATGCACCTTATGTGCTAACTTTATGAGAAAGTCTTTCCCAAGGCTGAATCGGATGTATTTCATGCTTTTGTAACTAAAATTTCAGATTGAGAAGATTGTCCTTTTTCTATTGGAGCAACAAGGCCTACTCGCAAGCAAGTTAACAAAGCTTAGAGAACAGCATGATGCTCTTGAGGAGCATCCACCAATATCCAAAATAACTGAACTAAGAGAATCTTACAGAGGAGCGGGAAACGATCTTTTGAAGCTTCTCTATTTTGTTGAAATGAATGCTATTGGTCTGCGAAAGATATTGAAAAAGTTTGATAAACGCTTTCGCTATAGATTCACTGATTACTATGTCAAAACACGTGCTAATCAACCTTACTCTCAGCTGCAGCAAGTGTTCAAGCACGTGGTAATGTGCCAAACTCAGACAGACTTTGCCTTTCTTTCAATCGGCCCTATTTCTATCTTTAACATCCAGCTCTTGTTCATTTCTAGACAAGATTGTGAAAATGTAACAGTAGGGCATGTAGAAGTAGTTCAAACAGTATCCATAAGCTTATTTTTTAAATGTATAATTTGCAGGGTTTAGGCGCTGTTGTTGGGGCAGTATCTTGTAACCTTCATGAACTTCAAGACCGTCAGGAAGCTACTTATCGATTTATGATTCTCCCTCCCTTCCTCTCCAGGTTTGTTCTATAATATACTAGTTATAAAATTTTCATCCTATTTTCTCTGCAAAAATTTGTTATAGGGTAATAAAGATATGGTTATGGTATTTTACTTACTCGGATCATCTGCAGGATCCTGTGGTTGATTCAATAAATGCTGCTGTTGATAGGTTAACTCACTCAACAAACTTCCTAAACTTTATGGCACAACATGCTCTGATTATGCAAGAAGAGCTACCTGCTCCCGTCGAGCAACGCATTGATGAAGAGAAATACCATTTTATGTCACTCCTCCTGAACTTAGCAAACACATTCCTTTATATGGTCAATACATATATTATTGTCCCTACAGCTGATAACTACTCCATGAGCCTTGGAGCTGCTGCAACAGTTTGTGGTATTGTTATTGGGGCAATGGCTGTTGCACAGGTGTTTTCTTCAGTGTACTTTAGTGCGTAGTCTAACAGATCATACTTCAGACCTCTCATATTTAGCAGTATTGTCCTTTTTATGGGAAATGCCTTGTATGCGTTGGCTTATGATCTGAACTCATTAACTGTTCTTCTACTGGGTCGACTTTTTTGAGGGTAAGTCTTTGTCCTCTTTATCTTTTTTTCTTCTTGTTGGAGCTCACAGTACCTACAGGGATTGTGGTGGCATGGTCATTGTGGTTTTGGTTTTTTTTTGGGTGCTTGAGTTTGTAAGGGTTTGATCCCTGCTTACTGAAACTAAGAGTGACATTCTACCAACATACCATATCACCCATGGTCATTATTGAGCGATAACCAAAGCTCGCTGTAGATTACAGAATAGTAGGACTTCTTAGTGTATAATGACTCTGACCAAACCATTCCAAACTTTCCCTTATTGGATTAGTTTTTATTTTTATTATATGTATGGCAAACCAGAATCTTATTGGAATTATAAGTAGGAATAGGATCAGAGATTAAATATGATTCTAGGACCCAAACTGAACTCACCAATGGATATTATTAGTTTGAGAGACCAGGAGCTATGTTTCATTTTTACAAACTTTTGCCATGTAGCTTGATAAAATTAATCTTGTCATTACAGATTCGGTTCTGCAAGAGCTGTTAACCGCGGTATATCAGTGATTGTGTACCACTAAAATTCCGAATGCAGGCATCTGCTGGATTTGTTAGTGCCAGTGCTTTGGGAATGGCATGTGGTCCTGCTCTTGCTGGCATTCTTCAGACAAATTTCAAAATTTACAAGTTAACTTTCAATGATGTCACTTTGCCAGGATGGGTTATGGCTGTTGCTTGGCTCGTATATCTGATATGGTTGTGGTTCTCATTTAAAGAACCATCTCGTGATTTTGATGAGAATAATTCTTCTCAAGCATCTAATTGTGGTATGTTTTCTTCTATCAGTTATCTTTTGGCTCAACAGGTTTATGCATATATGCTATCATGTCTTCATCACTGATCAAGATCTTTACAGTCTACATAATTTAAAACCCAACAATTGGTTTGGGAGCTCTTACTTTCTAATTTTGCTTCTTTGATTGTTTTATTAAGTTACAGATATCTTACATAATGCATTAAAACAATTGATGCATTATCTACCATGTAAATACAGAAAAGGCAGAAAAAAGTAAACTTGAGAAAGGTCTTAAACAACCATTGCTGATTACTTCGGAAGAGAAGAAAGAAGATTGATGAAGACCCAGAAGCTGATGGAAGTGAAGAAGATCGCGAGGAATCTCATCGACCTGCTACATCAATGGTTTCAGCCTATAGATTACTTACACCCTCAATCAAGGTATATGATTAAACAGTTACTGGCTTGAGTTTCAAAAGTTTTATAGATTAGTTGAGTGTCCATCTGAAATCATTTGCAATATAAAAGTCTTAGCATACTTAAATGGGAAAAAAAGTGGACAAGCAAGATGCTTATATTTATCAACTTGTTTGTATTTGTGTATAGTTTTAGCCAAAGAAAATGACCTAGTTGTTGATATATTTGGATGTTCTCTGACCTGAGTTCTAAACTTCTAATAAAATGACCAGGTTCAGTTGTTGATATATTTCATGCTCAAGTATGCAATGGAAATTCTACTTTCGGAGTCTAGTGTCGTCACCACATACTACTTCAACTGGTCAACAAGCACAGTTGCCATCTTTCTTGCATGTCTTGGCTTAACAGTTCTCCCTGTAAACATTGTTGTTGGGAGCTACATTAGCAACATGTTTGAAGACAGGTATTTTTGAAAAGCCTAACATAAATCGGTATTCATATCTTTGTTGATCTTCGCTTCGAAATGGTGTCTAATGCATCCATTTTTGTTGGTTCATTGCAGGCAAATTTTGTTGGCATCTGAAATTGTGGTTTGTGTAGGCATACTGCTAAGCTTCCATATAATAATACCATACTCCGTACACCAATATGTATGCTCAGGGCTCATCATGTTTGTTTCTGCTGAAGTACTCGAAGGTAAAGATTATATAAATTTGATTATCAAAGGGCACCTGATGTTTTTCTAAGAACGGAAGAGTTTGTTCAAAAATTTCTCGACCTCCACAGGTGTGAACTTGTCACTGCTATCTCGCGTAATGTCATCGAGGCTGTCACGTGGAACCTACAACGGGGGACTACTCTCGACGGAAGCCGGGACTATTGCTCGAGTGATTGCAGATGCCACAATAACAATAGCTGGCTTCTTTGGGCAGAGTCAGCTTTTGAATATCACTCTACTTCCTTCACTGGGGATATGCGTCGTCTCTATCGTTGCTACATGCTGTACCTATAACTCTTTATATTGACCAATTCCATAAAAACAAGAAGGGAAAAAAAATCAGTATCTCCAGAAGCTTTTATAAACTAAATAATACGCATCGGTTGATAATACAGAAGGATTTAGTTAATTTACTACTACTATATTGCATTTTCGCTATCCTCATTTAAATTTTAAATTAAAATTAAGCTGAAATAGCAAGCAAAAGTATTCAGAATCGTATCCATTTAAAAAACAATTCATACTTCAATCTGCTTGGATCTCATTTTACCTATTCATCCAAAAAAAATTCATACATCAATCAAAACCAAACATTCTGAAAAAATTAATAAGACTTATTCTTTATTGTCTTCAGCTTGTTTCCTCTTAGTCTCATCCACATTTTCAATCGGTGGTAGTGCCTGCATAACCAAATTCACATAAAAATCAATTCCATTTCCAAATACGAACTTAGTGTTGCTTTGGGATTTCACTCAATAATCAATTATTGTAATTGATATGTTATAATGAATCCCTTTTTTAGCGGTTTCATGCTTGAAGAATTCAATAAAGTTGTTTGGGACATTTCGTCGAACACTTAGTGTGTCCAAATCTCTAGAAGCACAGTAAACCAGAAATGGGGGAGAGTTGTATAAATAAAGCAATAGAGAAATGATTACGAGATTAGGCTTGTAGATGTTGTGGACGACAGAGGCGCCGGCGAGGAGTGAAGCGATGACGACGACGCATGACCAGGCGAGAGATGGAGTCCCCGTGGGATGTTTTGCTGCTCCAAATTTTTGGTTCGTGGTCTTCTTTACTTGAAATGAAAATTCTTAGAAAAAGTTCGTTAAAAAGAGCTTCTCATTCAACTTAAAAAAAAAAGAAAAGAAAAACAATCGAAAAAAAATTAGATCTTCTGTTTTAATAAGTCCATGAGCTATGTCCAGCAGAGTTTGTTGCTAGGTTGGCCTTGTTTCTTCCATATTATTTTAATCACGTGTACAAATATTGTGTATTAAACTACGGTCTAAACCCTAACCCTAAATTATAACTTAAATCTTTAAATTTTAAAATTAAAAAGTTTCTACAAATTTGTACATTAAAATATTTTCTTATATAATAATATGTATATTCAAGTTTAATAAGAAAATCTTAGATACATGTAATGATTAAGATGAATATACAAAACTTGGCTTAAGAGCGAGTATTAGAGTTTATGAAATTTGAGACGAATTGAATGTAAATTTGAGTTTTTGTTTAAGTTTAAATCAAATTATTTATATTGTTTACTATATTGATTGATTTCGATTTAAACAATTCTTTCTTATCATATATAGTATACATATATATTTTTTATATTCTTTTTTACACGTGTAAGTGAGATTTGTAGTATTTAATATATTAGATATCATCTAAAATTTATAATATATTTAAAATTTTATTTTGTTAAGAAGAGATTTTAAATAAAGTAATGTTGTGAGTATAAATGAGTTAAGGAATTGATGAGAATAAAAAATTTACAAAGAGTTGTAGTCGGTTAACCAAATTAAATAAAATGCAAAGGTGAAGGACTAAATTGATAAAAGAGGAAATTTGTTTTAAAAAAGAAGAATTGAATTACATAAGTATTCTGTGGTGATTGAAGAGCATGCGGTTCAAATTTGGTTAAAAAATTGACTTAAAACAAATAAGAATTTTAAGAAACAAAAAAAATCACACAAAATTAAGGGACTAAACTGCAAATAAAAAATTTGTTGTCAAAAATAGGAAATGAAGATACGTAAGTTTCTACCGTGGTTGATGAGCATTTGATTCAAATATGATAAAAGATAAACTTAAAACAAAAAATAAACTGAATAAATAAGAAAATTATGTAAAATTGAGCGATTAAATTAAAAAAAGATAAATTGAAGTTACATAACTATTCTATAGCGGTTAAAAAGTATACAGTTCAAATGTGATAAAAAAAAACTTAAAACGAATGAAAAAAATATATTGATCAAATCTCAAAAAAATCAAAATACTTAGTTAATAATCATAATGACCTCGTTTTAATTTTTGTTTTTTCGATTATTTGAATTTTTAAATTTGAACTCAAAATTTTAATTGATTTGAACAATTTGAAATAAAAAAAAATCGATTTTGTAGTCGAATCAATTCTGATGAGTTAGAGATTCTTAAACAGATTACTTTCAATCTTACCCAAGGAAATTGTGAAAATTATTGGGAGTTCCAAAGGCCCAACCTCACTGCTACGGTAGTGTTTATTCTTAGTCAAGTTTAATATTTTTTCGATTTACCAGTGAAGTGGAGTCTAGATAATATAAATATTGTATTGTATTAAAAGAAAATTATGATGACTCCAAATAAGTAAACTCGATTCGAAAAAATTGAATTATTCGAAAATATTTGAGTCATCTTGAATTAAGGCTATTTTGTCAACCTTAAGCTACTTCCGATTAGGAAATGGTCAAATTCACATTCTGATTTGAAAACTATGGCTTGTTCATAACTCTTTCAATGTCTTGTTCTTCATTTCAACAGTGTACGGATGACACACTTGTCTTTATGTGTTTCGTTTTGGAACTTTTCTTGGTCATTTGATGTGTGTACACAAAGGAAATTTCCATGAAAAGGAACCATTTCCTTAAGTTTTACAATTTGATCAACTAAATGTAAGAAAGAAGTTCAGTTCACGTTAAGACTCCACAAATCTTGTCGGTTTGATCTTATGACACTTCTTCATATTTGAGCTTTACAAGACAATGGTTGTAATAAAAACACAGTTGTTTGTTAATTGGAGAAGAACATGCAATTACCTTGGAAAAGAGAGGCCTCAAAAGCCTGCTGTCCCGGTTGTTGTCCGAATTATTTTCCTGGCCGTCCCGAATCTCTTGCTGCAACTTCAGAGATTCGAAGCACTGCGGCGGCGACATTACGGTACGAGTTCGAGGTTAGCACAGTTTCTTCTCTCTACCCAAATTTCAAGTTCACGAATCATGAATCCCTTCCTTCGTTCGAGGAATCGTTTTCTTATTTCAACAAAGTGTACCCTCGATATTCCGAAACCGATCAGGCGGACGAAATCCGAGCTGAAGAATACTATCATCTTTCCAATTCCAACCATGTCTGCCTTGACTACGTTGGCCATTGCCTTTTCTCTTATTCTCAGCTTGAAAACCAATGTCCAGGGTCTCCTCCATTGCACTCACTTTCCTTAGAATCTGCGTTTTTTGATGTTTCGCACAAGTCGGTAAACTTGAATTCTCAGCTACAATATGGCGGTGAAGAGTTGGAATTTCACTCCGATATCAGGAAACGGATCATGGCATTCATGAATGTCTCAGAAGATAATTACAACATGGTTTTCACTGCAAATCAACCCGCAGCTTTCAAGCTTGTAGCAGAGTTTTATCCATTTCGGTCCAGTAGAAATCTTCTGACGGTTTACGACCATCGAAGTGAGGCCGTGGAGGCGATGATCAAGAGCTCGAAGAAGAGAGGAGCTAATGTCACGTCGGCTAGTTTCTTGTGGCCTAATCTACAGATACATACAGAAAACTTGAGAAAGAAGATAGTGAGTAAAGGCAAGCGCAAGAAAGGACTTTTCGTTTTCCCACTTCAATCGAGGGTTACAGGGTCGAGATATTCGTATTTATGGATGAGTCTAGCTCGGGAGAATCGGTGGCATGTGTTGCTTGATGCATCTGCATTGGGAGCCAAAGACATGGACACCTTGGGGCTTTCTATCTTTAATCCTGACTTCCTAATTTGCTCATTTTTCAAGGTTTTTGGTGAAAACCCATCTGGATTCTGTTGCTTGTTTGTCAAGAAATCCAGTGCTTCGGTTCTGAAGGATTCAGCCACTGGCGCAAGTGTGGGGATAGTGAATCTTGTCCCGGTATCATGGCCGAATCGAATCCCCGAAAAGCTAGCTATAATTTCCAACACCGAAACCAAAAGAAAGGTGGATGAATTTCCAGTTCGAACTTCATTCTCAGGCCCCTTGTCTGAAACCGGTGGTGAAGTACAGAAACCTGAAGGAACCAAAGCAAAGAAAAAGACGGTATCCTTTTCCGAAATCGAAGAAGTGATAGATGCATCCTTTGAATCAGGTAGCACCAGCAATACCCTTCACGGTAAAAACCGAAAATCCGAATGCAGAAGCTTGGATCATGCAGATTCATTAGGCATGATGAAAATCAAGATCAGGACAAGGAACCTGATCAACTGGTTGGTGAATGCTTTGATGAGCCTCCAACATCCGCATTCAAAAAATGGAGTTGCTGCTGTGAGGATCTATGGACCCAAAATCGACTTCGACCGAGGTCCTGCCATTGCATTCAACGTGTTCGATTGGAAAGGAGAGAAGATCGATCCTGCATTGGTACAAAAGCTGGCTGACAGAAACAACATTTCTTTAAGCGTAGGGAACTTGCAGCACATTTGGTTCTGTGATAAGCATGAAGAAGAGATGGTGAAGGCATCGGAGATGGTGCGCAGCAATAAAACAGATGAGTTCGATTCCGGGGTATCTGTCGTCACTGCTGCGGTCGGGTTCTTGACGGATTTTGAAGACGTTTATAAGGTCTGGACATTTGTTTCCAGGTTCCTGGATGCTGATTTTTTGGAGAAAGAGACATGGAGATACAAAGCTATTAATCAGAAAACAATTGAAATTTAGAGACACAAATCATCAGTTAATGAGAGCAGAAAGGTCTAGAAAATTCAAATTAAAACAAAGAAAAACTATGAACTTGAAAGGTGTAGGAAATTGCCCAAGTCCAACAAGAGCAGAAAGTGGATTAAAGCCAGATTTGAGTTTCTTAGCCTACATAACAACAAGCTAAGCATCTTAACGCCTGTCTTAAGGATTCAACTTATTACCGTTGCAAATGAGTTTGAAGATTTTGAACTCGGAACTTGTCTTTGCATTGATGGGCCATTATGACATAAAATTGCAGTTCTGTCTATTGAGTTGAATGGTAAGGAATTCGAATCATTCAAGCAATATTTTAGATTCGAGTCTTATGAATGAAGTTTAAACACTAGAAGAACTTACTTCCTGTTTAAGGGTTTAATCCAATTTAATTCTACTTCAAGCTGAAATGCATGTATTGATGAATTTTTTTTCATAGAATTGTTTAACTCATACTACTTGAGAAATTATTAAAGCTGTAAAGGTAAAAGATGAAACCTTAAATGGACGCTCATGTTGCTCCCTATCTAAGACAACTCTGATGTTTGGTATTTTCTATTCAAGAAATTTAATTTTACAACAGGGGTGGTACCCCATACCTGTAAAGGACCGGCGAGACCCACAGCTCCCTATTTTAAAAATTGAAAAATATTTAAATTACATTATATTTTAGTCTTTATAATATATAATCTATACTATTAACTCTCTTTAAATTTAAACATTTTTAGATGGCGTTTCAATACGTAGTGTTAAATTTCGTCAATATTTCAGAAGACTGGCAGAAAAAATGATGATAAGAAATGTCAAAGCTGTGATTGATGCAGGAAGCCTAACATAGAGAAGTAATAAATCAAAATACGAGTCAAAAGCACTGAATTGAAAGTCACACCCAATTCGTTTACCGCCTACCAAACCATTAATTTGTATCAACTTATTTTCTTTATTTCTTTAAACAATTTTCACTTAAAGAAAGTGAAAAGAATAATTATTCTTATTAAAACTAAAATTCGAAACTTAAAAAAAATTAGATGTCTACAAGAATTTTTAACTATTTACTCTAATTTATATTGACAAATTGCTTTATCTTTTGTTTGCACTTGCAGTGGCTAAAACCCAAATTCCACACTTGATTATCTTTATTATAGGAAGAGTAAATTTCATCACAAATTACCAAACTATAATTTTTATGATAGATTGATTTTTAAATTTTTAGACATTTTAATTTCAGCATCAAATTATTATTTATGTCACGTCATATTAATACACATCAATATTATTTAACAATTAATAATTTTATTAACATAGGACATATTAGGATATATATGTAATTTAAAGATAAAATTAGAATGTTCAAAAGTTAGAGGATCAATTTATAATAAGAGTCATAATTTAGAGAAGAAATTAAAATGTTTAAAAGTTTGGGGATAAATTTAAACTAAAAATTATAATTTGATGATGAAATTAAAATATTTAAAAATTTATGAATAAATTTAAAATTTACGGATGAATTTAAAATAAAATCATAATTTGAGAACGTGTATTTTACATAACTCTTATGGGATAAAGAAAAAACAATAACAATCGGTTGACTTGAGTGAGCAAATAGTTAGTTAATTTATCATTTAATGACAAAAAATATCTTTTTAAACAAGTGGTTAATTGGGAAAATATTAGTTAGTTTAGCTGGACAAGTTATTAAGCCATTTGAGTAAGGTTGATATTTAAATTTTGATATTATAAATAAAATAAAATTTTTTTTATAATTTATATTTATAATACTTAATTTGTATTAGTCGATCAATAAATCAAATACCGATTATCATTTAAAAAACGTATGATATCAACCGGTCAAAACTAAGAGTGCTTAGTCCAAATGTTTGGGCTTGAAAGTTTTAGGATAATCAACATTTCTTAATTATTTGCACAACCGATCAGAATTGACTGCCTTGATTTGTTATTGTATCTTGACCAACCGTTTATTATTAACTGATTTGTTGCAAAATAAAAAAAATAAAAAGATTAATAACTCACTGTTTGTTTATTTATTGCAAAGCTTAATGTTAATTAGGGACAGATGCAATAATTTAGGAGTTAAACACGACTGTCTAAATAATTTTTTTACAAATTTTACAGTCAAAACTCATTAAAAATAGTACATTGATGTTTAAGTTGAATAAGATTGCTTTGTATTGAAGTTATTTAGTCAGTTCACTAATCACCTTACATCAAATTAATTAATAATCACTTTCGGCTGCTATCCTATTCCTACCAAATTAAATTAGGCTTTGATTAATCACCAATTTGCTAAGATTTTTTTAATAGTCTAAATGTGAGATTATAAGGCAATATATGTTTATATATATATATATTTAACCCTTTGACAATACACACGTATCTATTCATATAAAGAAATTATATCATAGTGAACCCAACAAGTAATCTTAGTGAAAAAACCGATGATGTTTATCTTAGAAAACTCGAGTTCAAATCGCTTTGTCTACAATGTGTGCATGCAGAGGGTTAAGAATATTAGAACCATGGATGATGTGGTGGGATGGACCTATGATATAATTTCTCCTTCATATATATTATTAATTCTTTGACAATGCATATCTTATAGACAAAATAATTGAACTCGAATCTCTTAAAATAAACATCATCTATTTTTTTACTAAAGCTACTTGTTAAGTTCGCTAAAAAAAAATTCAGACAAAATTCTATGCATTCAAACTAATAATTTGACAGAACGCCTAAAATTCCACGAGAATAATATAAAAAACGGTGGTCAATAAAACTTCATTTTTATGCTCCACTACTTAAATGTTTTTTTCTTATTTTTTAAAAAACGAGTTAAATGATTTATGTATTTTCAAATTGTTTTTACTTTTTTCAAAAATGTCATATTAATAAATTTATTTATAAACATGATCATTTTTTAAAGAAAAAATATTCAATATATATGTATAAATTTTTAGGTTTTATGATTATTAATTTAAATTTTAAATTTTTAAAAAGTTAATATATATGATTGTATAAAAAATTACTATCTTGTCAAACTTTAAAATTCAGAATTTAGATAATATTTACTATAAATATCTCAACCATGAACGATAAACATTTAAGGATGAAAAGAAGCAAAAACAAGAATAACTCGTAAAATCCAAAAAAAAAAAACAAAAAATATTATCATTTTTGGATCGTCATGTTCTTTGATTTAAATTATGTTATATTTGTTATTCATTGTTCCAAGTTTGGACTCCATGTGTTTCTCACCAACCAAGTCTGCCGCCTTTTCTTTCTTTATATGTATATTTTCGTCCCTTTCAAAAAAAATATATATATATTTTCGTCAAAATCATCGTTCTCTTTTCATCAAATTAGATTTTTCACGCAAAAAAATGTTTATTTTATATAATTTTTTAATCAATATTATAATTTTTATTCATAAAAAAATCATAAAAGAAAATCTTTACGTATCTCGTTAAATTCCCCAATTTAAAAGATTGGACATAAGCGTTATACAACAAGTTTGTAATCAAGAAAAAAACACCAACAAAATTAATCACAACACTATCTGTAAAATTATGTCCGACAGTCCACTCCACCCTTTGTTATAGCATCCGCCAAATTATTCGCTTCACAATACACATTATGAAAACACACACTCGGAAACTGCACCAACATCACATCAATCTCACCAAGTAATTTTTAAAGTCGTCACGGTTTACGTGCACTATGCATAACCCAAGAGACAACTACAATGGAGTCAGACTCAAGCACTATCGACGACACCTACTTTCACTGCGAGGAAAGCAAAAGACGAAGAGCATGAAACATCGCATGAATTTTCGCTTCATTGAAATCTATACATCCCAATAGGCCTGAAAAAAGAGTTAGAATCGTGCCATGCTTATTCTGTAAAACACCCTCACATCCCGTTGGCCCCGGTTTCCCTCTCGCAGATTCATCCACATTAAATTTTAGCATCCTGGGAAGTGGAGGCGACCATCGAATGCCACTACGATCTAAAGGAACAAGGCTCAGCGCACAAAGCCAACGACACACCCACCACTAAGACTCAAGAACAGTCACAACATGCTTTGAAGCTTTCACCCAATACAATGTTCTTAGTTTAATCAAAAAGAAAATCTTTGACATCGACAATATCTTCTTGTTGAAAATTGCCTCATTGCGCCCAAGCCAAAGTACTGACGGATCCAAATGTAGTGTGGGGTGGGCCGGTGCCCACCCTGAATTTTTTAAAATTTACATATTTACCTTTAATTTTCTTAATTTTTATGAATTAGTCATTAAATTTTTATAATATTCATGACTTGTGCCTACCCTGAAATTTTGAGATTTTATATGTGCCCACCCTCAAATATATTTCTGGATCCGCCACTGAGCCAAAGTGACCAAAGGACCACGGCACAACCCACAATCCACCACTCTCAAATCACATCTCGAAACATCTCATTCGCACATTGTAACAACAACTCAGCCACCGACCTCGGCGAGACCCATTGGACTCGCCATATGTAGTTGTTGTTATATATCTAATAAATACAAATAAATCAAATATATTGAAATCAATAACGAATCGCTTTGTCTACAAGATGTATATGCATTACCAAAGAGTTAAGAATATGCATGAACATATACTACCTTATAATCACCTTTAGACTATAAAAAAAAAAATCAACATTATTCATTAAAAAATAATTTTAAACTTATAAATTTATACTTTTTTAGACAATAAACAATTTATTATTATCTTAATTTAAATTTTTAATAATTTTTTTTCAAAATCATTACCCCACTAATCCCTTTTAAATTCAGCCCCAACCAGAGCTTTCATTAATCATTGTCATTCGTCTTACATCTAGGGCAGAACAATATAAAAATCATCTTCCCCTTTCGGTTTTATTTTTAAAATTAAATTTTAAGTTTTAATTTTAAATTTTAAAATCTTAAACATTAAAAAGTACACTCTATTTTAAATTCTTTAATTTTAAACATTAATCCTAAATTACAAATCTAATTTTTTAGTATGAGAGTATAAATAAAGGAACCAAAAGAACAAAATATTTTTATTCATTTTCGCTCTCCAAACAGTCACCATATTTGGATCTTTTACGACAATTATTTGTTATTTTCCACTCAAATTAAAAGGAATTAATCGTCTTAAATTGTTGATGCTCACGTTATATACCAATAGTTTTATTTTATAAAAATAATATATGAATAATAAGGTTGAGTAATTTTCTAAGTAAAAAAAATTATTGTGTTTTTAGAAGAAGAAAAAAGTGAGATAGAGTATCTGTGCAATAAAAATTGTACATTTTAATTTTATGTTTATTAACATGATAAATTTAAAGTTTCACTTTAGTTAATTAAAATAATGTTATCTGAAATATGATATTACTAAAAAATTATAATGGTATAGATTACTATACAAATATTTGATTAACAATTGTTTATGAATTTAACTATAATAAAAGTAAAAAAATAATTATCGGTTGATCTATTGAGATGTAATATTAATTATGAAGTCCTTTTAGTAAGATTAAGGTTCCACAATGCTTATGGGACGGGCATTTCAGTGTCAACGGAAAAGTATTGTTGAACAGGCCATCAAACGAGCGTTGGCTCTTGTTTTCCCACCGAATTTAGCCCTCAAACGGACATTCCATTTCCACTAAAAAATTCAGCTTCTACCCTCAATCAGTCGTTTGGCTCTCGCCTAAATTTTTTGCTGAACAGGACCTAAGTGCTTGAATTTTAAAATTATAAATGGAGTAAATTAGATTAAGAATTGTCTCCTATAAAAAATTTATGTAATATCAATTTAGACTAATCTATTAATAAATTATATACCGATAATTATAAAAAAAATAATTAAAGTAAAATAAATAACAGTCTAGTCAAATTGAGATTCAAATTTTCTCTCATTGATAAACCTAAAACTTTTCTCTCTAAAATTGCTACGGCACAAGGGTTTTTATTTTTTTTCTTTGATTAATCGGTGATGATATTAATTTATGTGTTGATTGTCACTGTCAGGGTTTATTATTTCACTTGTTTTTTATATTTTTTTAATTTTTTAATAAGAACCTCAGCTCTTGTAACACGTGTTTTCTTTGCCTTTATGGTACTTTTTTGTTTTATTTTTGTGGTTCGTCTCATATGTCGTTCGGCATGATTTCAACATACTTTAGCAGTCGTCGGTAGTCATAGAAAATATTTATCCCCGTTTGTTTGATGGTATGTTAGCTGATGTAATTAATAATGTGTAGCGGAATAATCTGTCTGATCGTTTAGTTCGCTCACCACTCATTTTCATCCCGTAAAGCGTCTCGTTTGACTAAAGACAAAGAAATTCATGAATTTTTTTAAAATTTTGATAGTATGCTAATATTTATAGAAGTATTTGTTTGTCTTTGCATATTTGCATGAAATATTTAGTATATAGTAGACTAATCTCAATTTTTTTTCTTATTTTTGATACATTGTACTTATAATATATTTTATGGTATTTAATAAAATTCAATCTGTTAAAAAAAAAAAAGTCCAGTCTAACTTGAAAGGTAGATCACGTGCTGACATGCTTGAATCGATGCCTCAACAACCCAAACTGGGTCCCGCATTATTACACTTAACACATGGAAAAGAAAAATACAAAACCAATTAATTAATTGATCTTAATTTTTCTTGAAGATTTTAAATTAAAAAAATTAGATGTCTTTCTCAAATAAATATTTCGTTATAGATTTAATTATTTAAGAAATAATTATAAATTAGTATATGATTAATGAAAAAATAAATAAATAAAGTTCAAATGATATCAAATGTTTTATTTTTTAAATATATATATATTCAAAATTATAATTAACATCATTTGAACCCATACAATTATTTTTTATCACTAAACATTATCAAACAATATCCTTTAAAGAAATGTCTCAAAAATTATTTGGACCACAAAATTAATTTTTTCACTAAACATTATCAAATAATGTCCTTTAAAGAAAGATCTCGAAAATTATTTAATTAATTAAAATTTCAAATACTACAAAATAGAGAACAACAGTTTCAAAAGTTTGACAGCTTCAAATATTTTAAACCTTAATTTTAAGATGAGTCTAGAGTAAACCTCGTGTAACGATATGTACCACTAATTATCTGTATTGATAAGTATCATTATTTATTTTAATTACTTTTGAAATCATAAGGACTTAAACCGTGATTATTCCTTTTTGAAAATAAAATAGAGGGGTGGGAATTGGGTGGAGAATATCCGAAAATCGTAGGAATCTAAACTGATGAAGATGGGGAATATCCAAAATCTCCATCCATAGGGGTGGGGACGGGAGAACTTTTATCACCAAAGCTCAAATGGAGATGGGGATTGCTATATCCGAAAGGTGGAGATAACCGAACCGTAACCGTATAAATAACAATATGGATCTCAAAAAATATCCGTAAGGATCCCGATATTTTATAAGATTTTTAAAAATATACTTATTTATCTATATACTCCTAATATATATCTTAAAAAATTCTACCTATATTATTATCGCTTTAACTTTTTCTTAAACCTAGCGACACTCAAGTTTCTCAACACGTTTCTATCTTACTTTTTAGATATAAGCTAAAACCATCGTCTAAATCTTACCCAACACAACACCCTTTCAATCTTCATCAACGTCCAATCGAAATATCTAAACTTTATATTTTAAACGGAATTGGTCATTTATTTTGGTTTTAGTAAAATAGTAATTTTGTTTAAATTTTGTGGGGATGAAGATTCTCCGAAAACTGCGGAGATTCGCATGGGAAGGATATAAGACGAAAAAATCCCCAAAATATTTAATAGAGATTTCTCGAAACCGTAACTATAAGTGTTGAAGATGGAATGAAGAATGCAGTCTCCCCCACCCGATTCCCACCTCTAATAAAATATGTTCAAACACCTTTCGTGATACTTTTTCAGATTTTTTTCTTTTTAATTAAAAATAATACATTTTTATTAAAACAATAATTAATACTTTAACTTTTAATTAATTTTTTTCACAAAAATATAATTAAATAAATTAAAGTGTAGTTTTTATCAGTTCTTTTAAACTCATCAATGATATACACCACAGTTACATTCACCACTTCCCCTAATAATTTCATTCCTAAATTTATTTCCCTAAATATAAACCTAAAAATTATATAAACTCAAGAATAAACAATTATTTGTTGATCGTTTGTATAGAAATTATTAAATTATTAATAAATTTAATAGTAAACGTTTTAGCAATTCTTTGTCGATTGATTTATAGAAATTGTTAAATTGTTGATTGTATAGAAACTATTAAATTATTGATATTCGATAGAAATGGTTTATTATTGGGGAAGATGAAACTAGGTTAAATATTAGATAAAAACCGATAAAAATATATATTTTAATTTATTTAATTGATTTTTACAAAAAGAATTTAATTTAAAGTTAAAATAACAATTATTGTTTTAATAAAAAATTATTGTTCTTTAATTAAAAAAATCTGAAAAAGTGTAACAAAAGGTGTCTCAAAAAGGGATAATCACGCTTTAGGTCCCTATAAATTCAAACTTTAGTGGATATCAATATATATGATTAGTGGTATATATATTAGTATAGACGTTTATTCTAGACTCGTGTTAAATGGGAGTATGACAATACTCTATTTTTATTCAAGTATTTTTTTTTAGTATGTTGTTGTGATTACAAGGTTGTATCAGTTCAATTTTTTTAGCCCTTTAATAACACACATGGTGCTCGAACTCGGGTCACCTGGATAAAATACATCATCTTTTACCACTGAGACCACTTTACGAGTTAATTTTTATTAAAGTATTAATAATAAGATATTCTGACTTTTAAATATAATCATTTGAATATATAGATAAATAAATGTCGTATGTTGTGATAAGCCAAATTATATTTTCCACAAGTATATTTAATTATTCGAATTTAGCCTAAATTTTAATCCTATTCGTAAGCAATTATGTTACAAGTCCTAAGAAAATATCAACACGCACACAATTTCTTCTAATTTAGTGTTTAAAGATGATTTAAGCAACCATGGCTGCTTATATACTTCAGACAACAAATTCACAGCATATCAAAGTTGAACGTATCAAACGATAAAGTATTATTTTATTTCAAAATAAATGACCAAACAAAAAATTTTGTTTTTCTCCAAATTTAATTTAATCACGAGTAAAAAAATTGGAAGATGTTTTTTTCTAATTATCGGTTGAATAATTTTAACTTTGGAAAATTAGAGTTTATTCTCCTTTTGAAAAAAAAAAACATGATATGTTCTCCTTATACTTTGGAAAATTAGATTAATTTTCTGGCAATTTTAAGTGAAAAATCCCTTTTAAATAATTATTTAAAAAAATGACCCCTCGGAGCTTTATTTAGAAAAATGACCCCCAAATCTGCCACGTATAAAGAACTCGCGTTATGCGTAAAGCGAAGTCCGATCTCGCTTTCTGCGAAAAGCGAGTTGTTCTTACGTGGCATCACTTTTCAGAATAACGAACTTAACAAGACCTCGCGCTATGCAAAACGCGAGGTCTCCGAGAATTTGAAGAGTCGGCTGAATTTATCGCGGGCTGTTTAATGGAACTCGCTTTCTGCAGAGACCGAGTTCTTTGTAATTCGGAGTAGCATAACAAGCGTCCATAGGCATGTTCGAGCGATATTTCGGGGCTATTAATCGTATAATTTCAGTAAACGGTGAGTTTTGGTGCGTAGTACTGGAATTTGTCTTTCATTCGACACCAATATGGGCAAGTTCGGTGCGTTGTAAACCGGGTAAAATTCGCGTTGAAAACGGTACCATAGCTTGTTTTTGTGAATGACTAAAAAGTTAAGAAGGCGTGATAATCTTTTTCGGTTTATTTATCGGGTTTTTAATGTACGTTATTGTTTATCCGATAAAAAACAAAAATAAATATAAAATCTAAAACTATGTAAAAAAATAAGGCAAAATAAAATATTTAAAATTATAAAATAATAAATAAAGTTAATAAATAAACACCCCATCGTCCTAATGACGCCTATGTCCACCCGTTCCGCAGTTGGGTGCACGACGATCTCGTGGCAGATTCCTTCGAGGGGCATGTGCTCCATCGTAGAACAAACTCTGCGGCGGCTCCTGCTCGACAATATTGTAGTCGAACTGTGCTGCCAATGGTGGAACATCGAACACCGGAGGAACATATGCAAAAGGCGGTGTCGGGTAATATAATGGAGGCCCCGTCTGCTGAAACGTATGAGGACCACCCATCTGCAGAAAGGATGACGAAGCGGAGTGCATGAATGTTGGTCTTGGCGCTGGTGTCGAAGGCACTGCCCCGAACTGATCTGCTGCTTGCGCTGTTCCAGAGGACGAGGCCCCTGCAGTGTGTGCTCAACGTCTCTGGCTTTCAGGCCCTATTCTGGTACCGCAATACGGCGGTTGACGTTGGGTGACGTGACGTTGTGTGGGCAGGCAATTTTAGGGAGGCAGCACAATTTCTTACTGGTGCTCATCTGGAGTCAGTATATGCGGCTTCCCATTTTGGTAGTACCACTGCATATAGTGGAATGTGACGTCCTGGTTCACAATGGGTACACAGATGGGTGGCCGCCTGCCATACATTGTCATCCATTGCCTGACCCAGTCAGCGTGATGATGGCCCTAAAGGAACTTCCGTCTTCCCTTGTCGCGTCAACCAATGTAATTCGTCCAAATTGGGCGACGACTCCGAAACCCCTTGGACGTAGCCAAATTGTCGCAGAACCCGGTCAGTATGATGCAACTCGACAATTTTGTAGTTGATGAGTGGCACCAACAGCAGCCAGACGTGAGAGCCGTCCGTGATGTCCTGCGAAATACAGTCCCGAATCGGAGGAGCAGCGTACGGAGTCCACAATAACTGAACAAAATTTTTTGAATGTGAGATATATAATTTTTTTGCTGAATTTTTTTTGAGGAATTAAGAAAAATATCTGAAATCCTGACCTCGTTTTGTATCTTGTCGAGCACCAGTTTGTAGTCTCGTTGTGTCTCTGGCAGTCCCTGGTGAGTGAGTGGAAGACACCACCTATCATTAATGAAAAAGAATTTAAAAAATTGTAATAGTTTAAAAACATATTCTTAAAATAAAATAAAATAAAATAAAATAAAATAAAGAAAATAAATTTAATAGTACCTCCGAATAAGCAGGAATAGGTATGGGGTAGGTTGTCTAGGCCGGGGGCTTAAAAAGACATCCGAAACCAAGCTCAATACTGAAGCAGTAAAAGACATCCTCTGATTGCGGCTCTATGAACAGAAAGGCTAAGACTGTTCTTCTGCAACATTTCTTGCTAGATTCTACAAAATTACAGAGATGGTACAGCCACATCAGGTGGACTTTGTTGCAAGATTTGTCAGGCATCAAAATCCCTCAAATAATTCGTATAATGTGGGCACGAGCAAACCGCTGCGAAAATAATAAGTACCGTTATAAAAATATTTTAATTATTAAAAAATAGGAAACAAAATATATAGTAAAATAAAATAAATATATTTACTCGTTTTGTTTCCCCATCCGCATCCGGGGGAGGATTGTAAAATTTTGCTCTAAAAAAGTAAGAAAGACTTTGCACCGTCGAACTTGTCCAGAACCATTCATAGCAACTCAACACACAGGTTTGGCCAGTCTTCCTCGGCAACACCGGTAATAACCGCGCTGTTAGTAGGCAAGCCAATATGATATGCAACATCTTCGAGTGTAATTGTAGCCTCGCCACACGGAAGATGGAAAGTGTGGGTCTCTGGCCTCCATTGCTCTAATAAGGCGTTAATGAAGGGACAGTTCAACTTTGTACCGCCAACGATAGTAGCGATGTGCCCAAAACTGGCTTCGGCAATAAATGGAACGATATCCTCGTCCGGCGCGGCCGTGATACGATTTAGGTAGCATGTCAATGCTCGTTCGTAGTGCTTGAAGAAAAATAGTACAAGATAATAATTAAAATATATATATGAGGAAATAAATTAAAAAATAATGAAATTAATTTAAAGTGAGAAAAAAATATTACCTCCTCATTCGTCCGCCAGTAGTCGAACACATGTCGTTCGTCTAGCCTCAATAAAGCTGTCATTATATAGAAAATATATGATATGTATAATAGAATAGGAGAAGAAGAATGCAGAGGTGTGGGGTAATTGAGTTTGTAGGGCCCTATTTATAAGAGGCATCGTACCGCCTGGGAAGCGATGTTAAAAGACCTCATATTTTGGGAAAAGCGAGATTCCATAGACCTAGAGTTATGCAGAAAGCGAGTTCCCTTGAAGAGACGCGTCGTTTTTTAAATTAAATTCATTATGCTTTTCCTTCCCTATAAAACCCATGCTCCGATTATATCTATTTCAGCAAAACATCCAACACTTTGCTCCCCTCATGGCAAAGTTTTTCGCAACATTTTATTTTATCGGTACCTATTTCGACTCAACAATCACCAGTAATATGAGGAATCTTACAACGAGTTGCGCCCGTGGCTAAAAATGATGCAGAAACACATACCCAGAACGGTTGTGAAACTTGAGACGGATCTGGCATATAAAAATGATCGTGTCCTACTAGGTGTTTGTCAATTCTACCGGATATTTTGGACATTTCCTCAGTGCAATAATGCATTCATGCATTACAAGCCGCTGGTTTATATCGACGGTACTTGGTTGTATGATAAATATAAAACTTCTGACGGTTGCACAAGATTGCAATCGAAAAACTGTTCTTATAGGCTTCGCAATAGTAGAAAAGGAGAATCTCGAGTCTTGGCAGTTCTTTCTCAAGAACAACAGAGACATGTTATTTCTCATGTAATGCGGGCAAGTGATGATGGGATATGTGTTATTTATGACAGATCCAATGCGATTAAGTATGTAATATAGGGTTTGGGCAGGTCTTGGCAGCCTCCCCATATTTACCACCATTGCTGCTTACAACACAATGCAGCCAACTACTTGCAGATTTACAAGATCCAAGATGAACGTGCTATGGTGCTTCGAATGGGTAAGTCTTTTACGTCCTCTGCATTTACGATATCTTTGCATATATTGTTCGCCCCTAACTAGATGTATGTTATTCCCTAGGTAACTCGCATTACGTACATGAGATAGACCAGCTGTTCGAAGAACTGAGAGCCATAAATGACAAAAGCGTAGGCTACCTTGCCAAAATCTTGAGGGAAAAATGGCTTCGGTCATATGATAGGGGTAAACGATATGGTCACATGAAAACGAACTTGGTTGAGGCGGTCAACTCAGCTCTCAAGGGGGTACGACATTTTCCTATCACTTCTGTTGTCAAAGCGACCTACTATTGTTTGGCTACCCTATTTGCAACCCTGGGAAGGCAATCAACTGATTACATGGCATGTGGCCACAAAGTCCACCTGGACTTTCTCAAAAAATTACAAACTTATGTGCGCCATTCAAATGCGATGACTACAACTCTCTCCTCTTGAAAAGGCCATTTGTTTCGTGTTTCAGAATTTTTGAGGCCATTGGAAGGCATACAACACAACGCGTACGTGGTAGATCTAAGGAAGAGAATATGCGACTGCGGAGTCTTCCAAACATTCAAATACCCGTGCGCACACGCCATTGCTGCTTGATCTTCCCAACGGATTCACTACATGTAAGTGCTTGATCTGGTATACTTACTGGAAACGGTATTAAAGGTTTACAAAAAAAAGTTTCCTCCCATCGGAAATAAAATTGATCCGTATGCCGTTGATGATGAACCGACCATACGCCAGATTCTACACTACTACGAAATAAGGTACATCCTCAATCGACACAGATTTACTGTGCGAGGACATGATCGAACATAGAGAAAGAACTAGACAAAAGAAACTTTACAGTGCATGTAGAAATCCCGGACACACGATTAACAAGTGTCCTAATCGATCGGGCCCTCGTATGAACTAAGTGTTTGTTGTATTTCAATTTATTGAATTTGAACTCAATTTTTTATTTAGTTTTTAATTTATTGTATTTGAATATATTGAACTCAATTTTTATTTGGTTTTTATTTTCTATGTTTTACGTACGATTTGCTCATATTAATTTTAGGGTTTTATTTATTAATATCTTATGATATGATATTTGTTGTTTGCTAGTGTTTGTTGTTATTTATTATTATTTTTTAATTTTCAACCTATTAATCGCTTGTATAGAACGCGAGATCTCTGACACATCAGGAATCCTGGCAAAACTCGTACTCTACAGAAGGTGAGATTCCTGACACGTCAAGAATCCTGACAAAACTTGCTCTTTACAGAACGCGAGATCCCTGCCATGTCAAGATTCTTGTAAGAAATCGCTCTAAAAAATGAGATCCCTTCAATAAATACCCCCGAAGTTGCAATCATGTAGTTTCGAAGAATATTTTGCTTCTATTGTAGCTACCAATAACAACAAATCACATACTCAAAAAATACTTTGGCTAAGAGATTTCTCGAGTATTATGATTTGTTGGTAATTATAGTTGCATCATGAGTACGTGCCCAAAGCTCAGAGCATTTGTATCATATTTGAACGAGGTCAGACCTACAAGTTGAACGACAAATCACAATACTCGAGAACGTAACCGCTGCCAAAGCTCCTACCATTTGCGCTGATGATGGAATCTTGGTGTAAAATGTAGCGTAATGAGGTATACCTCAATATCCAGGATTGCCCACATCACGAATGATGGGAATGTGTAGGGAAACATTGGCCGATGACGACCCCGACGCGGTAATGTACAAGATGCCCTTTTCGATGGGCGTGTCATCTTTGATCGGGGTCAGAACAAAAGTTGTATTCCAACCCAAAATTCAAGCTGATAATGCGCAGGGTTACAACTTTTCGCGGGTGTGGGATAGAATATGATAGGCGTATTTTAGTAGCAACTTTATACGAATGTAATATAAGTTTATGTTGAAATTTAATACTAGTAACGGGTTACAACTTTCTACGGATGTAATATAAGTTTATGTTGAAATAACAAGGTATCATTGGTTTTAAAAGTTGTCTTTCCGCCTTGTTGTTCTTGCAGAAAACCACGCTTTCAAACCATTTTTAACGCAAATTTTATACCATTCTTCGTGTATCGCACGTTCAATGTTAGTCTCAAATGGTAGCCAAGTTCTTCCACAACACCTCCAAGGTTAAAAATTGCGATAATAAACGTACATTAAAAACCCGATAAATAAACTGGAAAAGATTATCACGCCCTTTTAACTTTTCAGTCATTCACAAAAACAAGTTATGGTACCGTTTTCAACGCAAATTTTACATGGTTTACAACGCACTGAACTTGCCCATATTGGTGTCGAATGAAAGACAAGTTCCAGTACTACGCATCAAAACTTTCTATTTACTGAAATTATACGATTAATAGCCTCGAAATATTGCTCGAACATACCTATGGACGTTTGTTCTGCTACCCCGAATTACAAAGAACTCGCTCTCTGCAGAAAGCGAGTTCCATTAAACAGCCCGCGATAAATTCAGCCGGCTCTTCAAATTCTCGGGGACCTCGCGCTTTGCATAGCGCGAGGTCCTGTTAAGTTCGTTATTTTGAAAAGTGATGCCACGTAAGAACAACTCGCTTTTCGCAGAAAGCGAGATCGGACTTCGCTTTACGCATAACGCAAGTTCTTTATACGTGGCAGATTTGGAACTCATTTTTCTAAATAAAACTCTGAGAGCGTCATTTCTTTAAATAATTATTTAAAAGGGTTTTTCACTTAAAATTGCCTTATTTTCACTTTGTACTCTATATATTGTTTTTGTTAGTTACCTCAAAAACGAAAGTATTATGAACAAATACATATATTTAAAAAATAGATTTTTTTAATTCTTTTGGATTTTCAAAATTTTATGTTTTTAATAGTTTTAACTATTTTATTTTTTAAAAATAATTAAATTATAATATTTGATATATATAATCAAATATATAAATTCTGAAATTTAGATTATGTTTCGTTTTTTAGGACTGTGTTATGCTTTTTATGAATTTTATTTTATATATATATTTCATGGTACGCAGCATATTTCGATTGGAAGAAATGGGTTTTTTAATCGAAAATAATACTAAAGTTACACGTAAGACAAAATAAAGTACAAGTTTAACTCAGAGCAGCCAACCTACTTGTCAAAAAATAATAATTAAGAGCAGCCAACCTTTAATTAGGGGTGTCAAGTAACAACTAAATTTTTTATATAAAATATTAAAAATATCATTAAGTTAAAAAAATCAACATCATTTTAGAAATTTTTGTATATAATTTTTAAAAATTATAACACCATAATTTAAAGTTTTGAGTCCACTCTTTGTACATACAATAAGATAACTAATAATATAAAATAGATATAAAGTAAAAAAAAATAGTTATGGCTTAACTAAATAGTATTTTTTGCTTTTTTTTTTGAACAAATTAACCTTTAACGTTTTATTTTGGGTTTAAATAATCTCTCTGCGGATGAAAATTGTCATTCAACTGATGATAAATGGCTTGAAATGACGTGGCAAACCTATATGACAGTGCACACAGACATAACAACATCATATAGACAAATGTCTTACCTTGAAAAAAACGCTACATCAATCAAAAAATAATTTTATAAAACTATATAAAATATAAAACAGATTTTTTGTTGACTTATCATTCTGTCAAGTCTTTTTCAAACTGTTTATTGTTAGTTTCTAACAATCTTTATTCACATAGGGACCATTTTGACCCAAAATAAAACGTTGAGGGTTGAATTACTCCAAAAAAATAGAGACCAAAGTGACTATTCAGTTAAACATTGAAGGTATTTTTTGACTTCATGCCTATAAAATACAAACTATTATCTTATATACTACATTAAAAAAGGTTTTAAAAGTGCATAGTTTTCGGAGTATATAGATTATAGTTTAAGGTTAAAATTTTCATGTGTGTGATTAATTATAGGGATTAAAGTTTAGAGGGTAAGGTTTAAAATTTAAAACTCTTGAAAAATACGTGACAACCTTATAAACCCACTTGTGAAAAAAAAACTTTCATGAGAGCATTGAATAATAAACATTAACCCCAAACTAAAACTCTAATCCCTAAAACTATAAGACACGCGTAAACTAAAGTTTACACGGCCTATATATCAAAGTTTTTTTATTTAAATAATTATCCTATAAAATACACATATTAATAAGTCAACATGCCGTTACGACACGTTTTTTGTTTGCCTATATAGCACTTTAATACTAAAGGTGTTTACAACCTGGTGCACGTTACAATTGAATTTTTCGCACAATATTGCATGAGTTGGTTGTTCGTGGAGTTAACCAAGACGTTTTCTCTATTTTTTTGTTGGTTGGAGTAATTCAATGATCTGTGCTTTTCTAGTGAGCACTTCAAGATTTAACTATGGTGTCAAATTTAAAGAACACTGATGAAATTTTTATGTGAAAATTTAAGTTTACTATTCACGTTTGCATCTTTATTTTTTTATATTTATCTTTGCATTTTAGGATATACTTATATCTGTATTTTTTCTATTATTTTAATAAAATCGGGTCTTTGATTAAAAAAACAAGTCAAACTTAAAAAACCAAGTTTTTATTAAAAAAAAAGGGAAGCAAAAAGTTTATACCATTTTCCACTCTGACATGGTGGCAAGAATCGTAAATAAGTGCAAAGAGAAGGTGAAAAGAAAAACCAAAGTTATCAACTATACACGAGGCCATGAAGTCTGCACTTGCTTATAAATATTGGACAAAATTCCACCCATTTGATTCCACCAACGCATTCTCTCAGCCGAGTTTAAGGGAAACAAAAGAGGAATATTTGTACTTAATCCAATAAGTTTTCTTTTAGTTGTTGTTAATCCGTCTTCATTCGTGTGGGATAGAAATGGCAAAGAATGTGGGGATTCTCGCTATGGAAATCTACTTCCCTCCTACCTTTGTTCAACAGGTGATACCGTCTCTTCCTTTTCGTTTCTTTTTATTTTGTGGATATTTCTGGGTTTTGGTTTCTTAGTTGAGGCAAGTGATAAAATGGGTCAAAAATGGATTCTTTGGTTATTTTGCTTGCAATTTTCTCTTTACAGAAATGGTTTATTAGTGTTCCTATGTGATAATTCTATGGGGTTTGGTTACTTTAACTTTATGAGTTGTGATGGGGCGAATTCTAAATACAGTTAAGATTTTCTTGGATTTCACTTTTCTTTCTTTATCTGGCAAAATTTATGTCTGCATGATCATCCGGAGTTATAAATCATGGCTCTTTTGTTTGATATGTTTTTACTTTAATAACAGAAGAATCATGGCCCTTTTGCTTGATATGTTTATTCATATTGTTTTTTTTTTGTAAAAATTTGAAAAATAGTTTAATAACAAGAACAATCTCTTTGTTGTTGTTGTGTTGCTTTAAAAAAACACTGATCATGTTCCATATATTAATGTAATATCTGGATTTACGAATCTTGTGAATTACATTAGCACCACTTGTTTAATTATTCCTTTTCCTACAAAAACAGGAAGCATTGGAGGCTCATGATGGTGCAAGCAAAGGAAAATACACCATTGGACTTGGACAAGATTGCTTGGCCTTCTGTACTGAGGTGGAAGATGTTATCTCAATGAGGTTAGTAATCCTACAATTTATATCTAAGCTTCTCATACTGTTTTATAATATGCGGTGTATGGCTGAAATGAATGTTTGTTTGTTTTTCTAACTCAGCCCTCGGGACCTTTAATTTGCAGTTTGACAGTTCTTACTTCACTCCTTGAGAAGTATCAGATTGACCCTAAACAGATTGGCCGTCTTGAAGTTGGCAGCGAGACTGTGATAGACAAGAGCAAGTCCATTAAGACCTTCCTGATGCAAATCTTTGAGGTAATCTTCCCAATCATCATGGTCTTCTTTTTTATAATGGTTGCCTCTTTCTACCTCTTAGATAGATAAAAAAAACTAACCGGGCCGATGACAATATGTTATGCTCTGGAACATCATCAACTTGCTTGAATTAGCTGTTGAAAACATTAGCTTCTGGCATTTATTTGGATCATTTTGTCAAAAGCTTTAACACTATTAGCTAACTGTAACCTGCTATTGTTGTTGTGCACCGGTCGAATCCTGCTTTACGTCAACAATATTACTCATAGATCTCGTCCTCTCTTAGCGGATGGAGCTAGGGACAACATCAGTGAAAATTCCATATAACTTCATATCGCATAACTAGAAAATTCATATCCTGTCTATTATTTCTTAGGACAACTTTGTTGCAGTTTATGATCAGATTCCTGTTCTTCACTTAATGCTCTTTTCTCATGTTAAACAAACAGAAATGTGGAAACACTGATATTGAAGGAGTTGATTCAACTAATGCATGCTATGGAGGAACTGCAGCTCTGTTCAACTGTGTCAATTGGGTGGAAAGTAGTTCATGGGATGGACGATATGGCATTGTTGTTTGTACCGACAGTGCGGTATGCTCATTTCTTGTATTATTACTTATAAGTGCAAACTTTCCCTTTTGTTTTTAGTTTTGGACTAAAAGAGCTGGTAATTTCATGTTTTTTTGTTCGCATTGTCATTGCACACTTCAAAAAGCTAAGCACATTATTTTTCTCTCGAGTTTGTAAATTTATATGGGCAAAATATTTAGCTTTCGTGTCTTTTGATTACACAACTAAAAACAATCATGGAGACATGTTCAATGGTCATACAATCTCAAGTTTTTTTTGGTTTTCTTACCGAGGGCTTTGTTTTTCAGGTCTATGCTGAAGGACCTGCCCGCCCTACTGGAGGAGCAGCTGCAATTGCTATGCTAATAGGGCCTGATGCTCCTATTGCTTTTGAAAGCAAACTTAGGGGGAGTCACATGTCCCATGTCTACGACTTTTACAAGCCCAACCTTGCTAGTGAATATCCGGTAATGCAACCAATTGCCTCTCGAGTTTTGCTACTTTTATGGGAAATAATTGTTTACGTCAATGCTGTCATCAGGTTTAATTATAAAGGCATTTTAATCTGTTTAAAGGAATCATTTAGTTGGCATATCAATCACATATATTGGTATTTTTGTTCAGTATGAGTTCCAATTTAGGTAGTGGTCCTAATCTATTGACATGCACGTGTAGGTTGTTGATGGAAAACTCTCTCAAACGTGCTATCTCTTTGCTCTTGATACTTGCTATAAATATTTCTGTCACAAGTAAGTCGCTATAGAAGTATTTTATTTTTCTTTACAAATGTGAAATTTAGACTAGTTATCATGTGCTAATGCCTCTATATTTGGCTGGCAGATATGAGAAACTAGAGGGCAAACAGTTTTCGCTTTCTGATGCTGACTACTTTGTATTCCATTCTCCATATAACAAGGTAGCTAATTTTAGCAGTTATTGATAAATTTACAAAAATCTTTTGAATAATGATGGGAATTTTGGAATTTATCTGAAACTTTTTCCATTTGAATCGATGCAGCTTGTGCAGAAAAGCTTTTCCCGTTTGTTGTTCAATGACTTCATGAGGAATGCCAGGTTTCTCTTTTTCTTTGATGCTCCGAGATTTCACGGATCGATCCTTCTCTGTTTGCTTATTTACTTTGGTTTACATAACTTGGCAGTTCTATTGATGACATTGCTAAAGAAAAGTTGGGTCCCTTTTCAAGTTTGACTGGTGATGAAAGCTACCAAAGCAGGGATCTTGAGAAGGTCTGTTTTGAACTTTATGTTTTTTTGGGGTACTTGTGGTTTCTAGGGTTTGATTCTAGTTAATGGTCACTGGCACTAAAATGTTCAGTACTTTACCAACACCACATACAACTTTTTGGAATATCGAAGTGACTAAAACTGCATTGAGCAATCCGTATTGACAACTGGCATTTGATTCTTAAGTAGGTTGCTTCATCAAAATTATGTACATCCAAAAGGAGTTGCAAGATTTGAAATCACTTCTTTGTTTTGTACTACTTGCTGATCCCACTTACTTTCATGCATTTGCAGGCATCCCAACAAGTTTCGAAGCCCCTTTATGATGCCAAGGTGCAACCAACCACCTTGATACCCAAGCAAGTTGGCAACATGTACACTGCATCTCTATATGCCGCGTTTGCATCCCTCCTTCACAACAAAAACAGTGGATTGGTAATTGTTTTATCATTTTCCGAATACGAACATAGGCCATCTCTGCTCTATTTCCACTCACATGTGATATATTTAATATCATACAGGCAGGAAAGCGGGTACTATTATTCTCGTACGGAAGTGGTCTGACTGCCACATTGTTTTCACTGCGGCTCCATGAAGGTCAACATCCATTTAGCCTATCAAACATTGCAACGGTGATGGACGTCGCTGGGAAATTGAAGTCAAGGCATGAGGTAATTCTTGCACTTCCATATACTTCTGCTACCTGCACGCACCCCTTTGAGCCGTATGCTTCGTGATGTGATCCACCGAGACCAATTGATAGGCACATAACCCCATTTTTAATTCAACGCACATTGGGGAATCTCTTTTCCTTTTTGTTTGAGTACCATAAAACACAAACTGAAAGGAAAATTTTCTTCATTCTGTTATTAATTTCTATCGAAAAGATTGTAATAGAGGGCGATTCCATGCAGTTCCCCCCTGAAAAGTTTGTTGAGATCATGAAGCTCATGGAGCATAGGTATGGAGCCAATGACTTTGTGACAAGCAAGGACTGTAGCCTTTTGTCTCCCGGAACATACTACCTCACTGAAGTTGATTCCAAGTACCGAAGATTCTATGCAAAGAAGGACGGGAAATGTATTGCTTCTGAGAATGGTTCTCTTGTCAATGGTCACTGAGTAACAGATTTATGATGCCGAGTGCCCGGAACGAGGCTCGTCTTAGATTTGTTCGTTAAAAGGAAGTAGTTCATATGGCAACACATCTCTCTTTCAACCCTATTTTCATTTTTCTCATCATCTTTCCAAGTTCTTTGTGGAGCCAGTTTACTTGTGTTAAAAACAAACGAATTCAGTTGGCTTATATGTTGGTGTTATATTCATAAATAATACATGTATTTCTGCAACATTGGTTCCATTTGGAACTAGCACTAATAGTACGTAGACCACCATAGATACGTGGCATCAGCCAATGGAATCACTTTTGTTAATCCACAAAATCAGCCTTTTCAGACATTTACACCACTCTCATTTCTATTGGTCGACAGTAGTGGCCACCAAGACCAAGGGGACCCCATGCAATCACCACCGTTGG